>CAJPVJ010002712.1:0-12445 GCA_905397405.1 Oppiella nova
CGGCGCTTTCTGGATGTTCGCCGCCATTCAGGTGGTGGCCGTTCTCTTCACCATCTTCTTTGTGCCCGAAACCAAAGGCCGATCGCTGGAGGAGATGAGCCGGATATTTATGGGACAGTCCGGCGGCGATGAGGGCACCGACATGTCAAAGGGTAGTCTACCTAAATATAGTGTTAATAAGGATGTGACTACTATTTAGGCGTTTATGACAATTGTTTGGATCTGTTAATAAGGATTTTGTTTAATGGGAGGGTATCCAGGATTGAGGGGTTAATTATAATCTCATAGCTCCTAAACCCCTCATTATACCTATTTTTATATATCTTACCACTCATTTCCATGGGGGTGTCCCTCCTAAATAATCTCATTATAAAATTATATTTAATCTCATTATAGCTCTCTAATTATATAATAGTTTATAAAAATTATTTTTAATTATAAATATTTTTCTCAAAACTTTATTTTCAACCATTTTTAATGTATCTCATTTTTGTAGCATGTTTAAGCTATATTTTAAAATGTAAAACACAAATAGTTTGTGGCATTTATTTTTATTATTTTGTGTGTGTATATTATATTTAAAATTATTTTGCTATTATTGTTATAATATTATTATATTGATTGTTATATATTTATGAACCCGTAATATGATTTGAAATTTATTGTAAATTTTAACATTATTATTAATTATGAATAAAAAAATATTTTTAGTATTGTATAAATATTATTTCAATATCAAAAAACATTAAAACACGTTTTTAACATTGATATACCTGTTTTTGATGACTATCCAATGATTTTGGACAAGAATTTCTCATATAATTTACATATAATTTAATATAAATACTGTATTATTTTATTATTACTAACTTACTACGGTACTAGTACGTTCTACTGTATCATTTAAAAAAATAAAATTTCACAAACACTATTCAATGGAAAACATAATATCCGTAAATTAATACATTAATTTCATGAAAATATAAAGGTATACAGTATAATGTCATATATACTCAATGCACTATATTTTATAAAAATGTATTGTACGAGTAACAATTAATAAATATAGAATAATATATTCAAAGTAAAAAAATTGATAAATAAGCTTTTAACATTAAGAAAATATCATTTTTATCAAATATAGTGCATTGAGAATATATGACATTATAATGTACACCTTTATATTTTCAGGAAATTAATGTATTAATTTACGGATATTNACCCCAACCCCAACCCCAAACCCAAACCCGAATGAAATCATAAAAATTAAACCAAAAGAAAGCAAAATATTAAACATTATGAATGAACCGACCGAAAACATCCAACAAAATGAAGGTATGAATTAATATACAAATTATCTTGAATAGTTTATGCCAAATTTTAAAAATTAGATGGTAATTCATCTGAAAGTCATTACGAAAAACAATTTATTGAGTTAAAGGACATGGGGTCGGGAGGTTTTGGAACTGTTTATAAAGTAAAACATAAATACGATGAACAAATATACGCCGTCAAAATAGTTGAATTTAAACGTAAGTACAAAAATTAAATTATTGTAAATATATAAATTTTAAAAATAATTAGTTAGAAATATATCAGGATTCGCAAAAATAACTAGGGTATAAAAAATTATTACTGTTTAATATGATATAATAAAAAATAAATTCAATAAAATATGATATAACCACATACAGCAGCCAGTTCTACGTATTATAAATTATTAAAAATAGTAATACCTATATCATTATTAAATGTGAATGCTACCTACTTTTGAAACTCAATGACATACAGTATATATGGTTTTTATGATGTCATATATGAAAAATTCCTAAAATAACTTAGTGTTTTATAACTAGCGCAATTATTAATTTTAAAATATAATATTTTGTGTATTAAATTTGAAATTTTCAATTTAATAAAATATAATACCATACTTTGGTTTGACCTACTATGCAATATATTCTGTTGGAATTTTATTGCAAGAAGCTTTTTAAAAAATTATATTTATCCCAACTTCTTTATTGCAGCATTCACTGATGAAAACATGACAAAAATTCTGAGCGAAATAAATAATTTATTAAAAGTGCGCTCAGATTATGTGGTTCACTACTACAACTCATGGCTAGAAAGCAAACACCTTTTCATTCAGATGGAGTTCTGTTCACAGAATTTAAGTGATATTCTTGAACTGAAATTACAAGTGTTTGGCCGACAATTAAAAGAACCTATGGATTGTAGCGAGTATTTCATTTCGTGTGAAATATTCCGTCAGATCTTAGAAAGTGTTCAGTATTTGCATGAATTGAATCCACAGATCATTCACAGAGACCTCAAACCCGAAAACATATTAATTGCAGAAAATGTAAGGAACGGTAGATTTGTTAAGTTATGTGACTTTGGNCCGAAAACATATTAATTGCAGAAAATGTAAGGAACGGTAGATTTGTTAAGTTATGTGACTTTGGTTCGGCTGCAGTTCACGACAAACCCAGTCATCATTGGACATCACAAAAACACTCTGCACATGTTAGAACAATCATGTACCAGGCCCCCGAAATTATTCATGGTAGTAAATTTGGGAATAAAGTAGATATCTTTAGTCTTGCGTTAATCGGAAGAGAAATATTTGATTTCGATTTGGTTTATTTTGATTCTGATGAGTAAGTCTAAGTTTAATTACTCAATATTTATAAAATAAGTTATATTTGTACAATTATTAGATCTGAAAGCCTTTACTCCGAGACTGAAATCCTAAACAGAAAAGTAAATGAATTGAAAATCATTTTGCTATCAATGCTAACGACTCCGCGATGGAACCAAAGGCCTGAATGTTCTCAAGTTTTGAACGAATATGATGATTGGGCAATTGATCAGAATATTCTTGAGGAATCTAATATTGAATTAATGTTAGCAAAGTTAAAACATCATGGTCAATTTTTCTATAATTTGCTTATGTATAAATTAAATACATCAATTTCAAGAAAATTAAATAAATGAGATTGCTTTAATATAAACAAGACGGTTAACTGAAGGTAATCGAGACACGCTTTTCTAGTTAATGGTAATTAATTTAATTAAAGTTATTCTTATTATTCAATTTCTTTGGATTATATTTCTCAATATTAATTAATCTAGTAAATAATTGCATTACCATTTTACCCAAGGTATGCTATGGAACGACCTACTATGCGCATTAAGATAAATAAAAATTTATAACCAATTAAACTCTACCATAAACAGACCTAACCTTACTTAATTAAATATGGCCTAACTTATATTACCATAACCTATCCTAACCTTATTTCACCATTTTAAGCTAATTTTTTATCCAATATTCCCATTGGATTAGCATAGGATTTTGCGGTAATTCAACCCAATTATCCTTATGATTAACATGGTATTTAGAGCCATATGCATCAATTTTCACATTGGTTTAACATACGATATTTTGGTAATTTAAAAATATTTCCTATTGGATTAGCATAAGATATTGGAGCCATTTGAACCAATTTTCCATAGGATTAACATTGGATTTTAAAGCTAATTGGGGGTTTTCCTAGTAATTCTAGTATACGCATTTTATTCCTACGGAAAAGCGTAATAAACTTGATTCATTATTTACTAAATTAATTTCGTTTTATTGATACAGATATAATGGAAATTAATTTTCTTATATAAATAAAATATTTCAGGTTTAAATCAAATCAATTGTTAATAATTTTTAAAATTTTTCATTTTGCACAGAATATACAAAGGGTGGAAATATGTGTGCCGAATAAGAAAGTTAAGTTGAATGTTCAATTCATTAACAGTTTAATAGGTTTAACATGGAGTAAAGTTGGATATTAAACACTTTAAAGCCATTTTAGAATTACAAGAAGGTTTGAAAATATTCAAAGCTTTTTTGTTTAATTAAATATATATCGGGTGTCCCAAGGTAAATCAACTAGTTTAAATTAAAATTAAACAAAATTTCAGATATATTATATTAACAAAAGCTACACTAAAATGTCATTAAATTAATATTTTATGTTCGATTCACAAATTTTAATAAATTGCCTACCTTGGTCATAATTATAGTTTTACTGCATGCATGCACTTTATACATAAAAACGCGAACTTTTATTAACGTTATGAATAAAAATGATTGCTTACCTAATGTGGTGCCCATAGACATGGCGGACATGAGGGCCGACCAGACCCATAGGGACGGACTCCTCCCGTCATCGTTATTATTATCGGACGACATGTTTAGAAATTAATTATATATTTTATGTTTTGATTATTAATGAGAATATAATTGTTTTCCAAATGCTATCCGATGTAACACTTATTGTGTTAGAAAAACATTGACACAAATTATTAAAGAATTATTCTTTAAGTAAATATTTTGTTACATTGATTGACGAGTATTTGCACTACAAATACACGCAACCAATTTGTACTATAAAGTGATCAATGACAAACAATACTCCAACTATTATATGAGAATTTGTTATCAACAAAAAACAATTCACAGTACATTTAAGTTAGCACGGTACTTGTATTGTATGTATCAATCACTACCTATTATGTGATAGTTAATTGGAAATTTTTCAATAAAATTGTTTTGTTGGGTATTATCTAATATGTTATGAAACTATTAAAATGTTATACACTGTAAGATATATCGGAAAAAATTCACAACTTTATTATATTAGGTTTCGCGAAAAGTTTTGCGAGGTAAACTTTGAAGCTTAATTCTCAACAACCAATATAGGTATCAAAAATATATTTGAACCTCAACTATGGTTTTTGCTTTTATATATTCTCCCAAAGAGAAATCTGAAAGTCATTACGAAAAACAATTTATTGAGTTAAAGGACATGGGGTCGGGAGGTTGGGGTTGGGGTAGATGTTGAGCTAGGGTTTGGTTTTTGATCTTTTTTTAGGTATTGCTTTTTAATTCGGATTGGGGTTAAGTCCTGGTTTCGAGTTGTGTTTGGGGTTCTGATTGGATGTGTGTTTCGAGTTGACGTTGGATTTGTTTGTCGAGTGGGAGTTCGTATTGGATATTGATTTGGTATATGATTGGTGGGAGTTGGAGCTGGGTGTAAGTTTTGGTTTCGGTAACTAGTTGCGTTTTGCATTAGATTTCCAAATAAGTTGTTTAGATTCATTTGACCAGAATTTGAGGCAATATTTGGTTGTGAAAAGCCTCCAAAACTATTCGATACTCTCGACGGAATCAAACTTTGGATATATGAAAGAGGATTGTCCCTGGTCATTGAACCTATATTGGAGGTTTGAAATATTTTCAAATTATTCATAAATTTAATATAATTATAAATCAGTATTACCAGTATTTTGGTTGCCAATATTCATCATGCCAAATATAGGTGACATTCCTAAATAATCATCTGTTGCGACATTTGGGTTACGCAATGAATTGTAACTGATTTGATATTCATTAGCATAAAATTCGACAAAATTATCATAGTCATATTTTTTCAATTCAAGTGGGGAAATTATTTCATAAATCTTATTATCACTTGATATTAATATTGGATCATGATTATAATACGAATACAATGTATTAAATTGTGCTTTATTAAACTCTACCGGTATGTCTAATAATACCGGGCTCATTTGGATATCCATCTCTTGCTTATCATTCATATATTGTCCGCAAAAATATATTTCATTATCATTTGTAAGGAAACAAGTGAATTGATTATGGCCATAATTTTTAACGCTAATTGCTTTGATATCATTCAAATTTGGGATCAGTTTGGGTGACAATTCATAATCTGACAAATCGTTTCCCAATAAATGGTGACTGTTATCACCCCAACTGATTACTCGGCCATTCGTTGTAATGGCATACGAAGTAAAGTCGGAACAGAAAATACTTTTGATTTTAAAATTATTTTCAAAATTTATCAAAATTGGTGAAGTAATGGCTGTGTGTTCGGTGTCAACCCCACTAACCTGTCCGTATTCATTATCGCCCCACCCATACACCAACCCGTCAGCGGTGAGGGCCAGGGAGTGGTGACAACCACAGCATATTTGTACGATAGTCCTGTCCGTAAAATAGGGTATTTTCGCCGGTTCTAAGTAAACACCACTTTCTGTAATATCTCGACCACACTGTCCCCGATCATTGTGTCCCCAACTGAACACAAAGTTGTTTTCATTAAGAGCCAGCACAAAGTCCGAGCCATTGATAAACTGTTGGATGCGTTTGTCCCGTAATTCTCGTATGACATCCGGTTGTCGGATGTAAACATTGACATCCGAATCGTTATCATTCCAACGGTACACGAAGTCCTGATTTGAAACGTATAATAAGTTTTTAGCTTGATTGTTTTCTCCGTAAACGTGAAATAATTGAATTTCGCTTTCATTGACCGTTCGCTTAATAGCATTGAAAATGCGAAACTTTCCTACAAATGTAAACATTATATGTTAAATGATTATAATTATAGTATTACAATTTTGATAATTAAAATTATTATATAATACACTCGGAAAACTTTTTATCGTATTAGAATTAAATATTTCAAAACAGATAATGCAATAATAATGATCTCTTCCCATTTTTATAGCCCCTAAAAATAATTGTTTATTATAAAATCTAACATTATAACTGCGCTATTTAAGTTTGCAAAAGGTGATTGTTACTTTAAAAATACATTAACCATTAACCATAGAAAACGCATAGTAACAGTAATCCATTTGAAGCGAGTTTGTAGCATGTGATCCTAATTTTACTCCCGAAAGATTATGAATTATCTCTACACCACGTTTATGGAATGAATTTCCTTTGTTTGTACAGCAAAAACTATACAAGCTAAAATTATTCTGATAACTATATTTGAAAAAGATTACTATATAACTTACATGTAAAGTTTAAATCTATAGTATAAGTCATATATAATGAGACGATTTTGGGGGTCGCCTCGCGCCGTATATACCGCACAATTGTTACCGGAATTCGGTTCAATTTACAGCTTTTTTATTGAACTTCAAGAATTTATCCCAATTTAAAGTGCAATATAATCTAGGAATAACGGTTTTAATAGCTGAGCAGATATTACCATTAGTGTATCAGAAAAAATGCTTTAATTTTAATCTTTTAATATAAAGTATAAGTCATATATAATGAGACGATTTTCATTTTACTATAAAATTATAACGAATAGAGATATTTGAGTCAAATTTGATGGACATGTAAATAGTATAGTATTGAATCATTTCTTGTGTCTAATTGGTTGATACGACCCATTGGTTCCGATATCTTTAAGAACTCTTCGGACACCTGCCATCAAAGTCTGTGCACTCTTTTCTGCGACAGAAAAGCTACCTTTCCTCCAGATTCTTGTGAATTGTTTGGTTGTTTTAGATGTGATCGATGTCTTAGAGTAAGCTTTTTTTACAAATAGCCCAAAACATTTCAATATGTCTGGCCTGTGAACAGTTAGGTGGGTTATGGTCATTGGGTAAAAATGCAATGTTATTGCTGTTTAAGGCTATAATTCGCAAAATTATTATAAAAATGCACAACTCCTTCTGCGATGACTTGTCTTTTAGACAAATTTATTGCCATATAATTGATAATTAAGACTTAAATTGGGATAAATTCTTGAAGTTCAATAAAAAAGCTGTAAATTGAACCGAATTCCGGTAACAATTGTGCGGTATATACGGCGCGAGGCGACCCCCAAAATCGTCTCATTATATATGACTTATACTTTATATTAAAAGATTAAAATTAAAGCATTTTTTCTGATACACTAATGGTAATATCTGCTCAGCTATTAAAACCGTTATTCCTAGATTATATTGCACTTTAATTTAACATTAATAATGTCAATTATCGAGAAAATTGAAAATTATAAATAAATATTAATTTTAAAGGTTATGACCTTTAAAAACTTTTATTACCTGTTTTAAAAATGTCATTGTCTTTTGAAGTTAAATATGATATGCATAACGTATTATAACTGATTTGAAATTCATTGGCATAAAAATCAATAAAATTATCATAGTCATATTTTCTGAGCTCAATTGGCGATACAATTTCACAAAGCATATCACCATTTACAAAAATCAATGGATTTTCATTCATATACGAGTAAATGGTGTTAAATTGTGGGACATCAATATGAAAACTAATCTTTGTCGTGGTCCTTTGAATTTCTGGCTCACCATTATCATTTATAAATTTCCCACAAAAATATATTACATCGGAATTTGATAGGAAAAAAGTCAAGTGGTTGTCCCTTAAATTTGTCAAACTTATTGCTCGAATATCTTTTAAATTTGGGATCAGTTTGGGTGACATTATCTTAGCTAAGATATTTTGTCCCAATTGATAGCAACTATCATCACCCCAACTGTATACTAAGCCGTCGCTAGTAATGGCAAATGAATTATAAGCAAAACAATGAATACTTTCTATTTGTATATTATTTTCAAATTTTAGCAAAACTGGTGAACAGATTGCATTGGATTTATTACTTGTATCACCACAGCCTACTTGTCCGCTACGATTACTGCCCCACCCGTACACATGTCCATTGGCGGTGAGGGCCATGGTGTGATGACAACCACAACTGATTTGTTTGATATTCTTACTAGAAAAATATATTTCTTGCGGTTTTAAATAAATTCCTAGTTGTGTCACATCTCTAGCCAACTGCCCCTCACAATTATGTCCCCAACTGAGCACATGGTTGTCCTCATTGATAGCCAACATAAAATCCTCTCCATTAATAAACTGTTGGATCCGTTGACCGTATAATTCATGTATAATTTGTGGTGTATTGACTGCATTGTTGTGACCCAAACCAAGACACCCCATACCATTAGATCCCATGCCATAAATAGTATTATTTGTTGTGATAAATATTATATTCTTTGCATTGCTCCAGTCATTAAAAACATAAAATAATTTGATTTTTTGTTTCAAATTCGTGTCAATCGTATCACAAATGTTAAACTTTTCTAAAATTGAACACATTTTAAACAAAATTGAAACTATTTTTTGAAATAATTTAACAATATAATTAATATGTAATATAACTGAAAACGAAATATAAATAATAAAAATGTTAAAAATGGAGTCCAGTTATACACAGTACAAAGTACTATATGTTGCCATTAGATATGTGATAAATAAACTAAAGTATTAATCCACATATATGTGTGTATATGTTACAATTATATTACGGGCCATAAATTTATTTATAAATAAATTATTTGTTTTTTAAAAATAAATTTGATATTTATTGATCAATAAAATTTAAAAATAATATAATGTATATTTGGTTAATGCATTTTGAATTTATTAATTATTTATTTTATTAATTTAACAATCACAACTAATTTTTATTGTAAACTTTTGCGAGAATATTCCTATCGATAGACCACTTGTTATAATCAGATAATACTTCACTGCATTCCGGTCTTTGATGCCAATAAGGGGTTTCCATCATTGATTGCAATATTTTACCATTTAAGTATTTTCATGTTTAAATTTTATAAAATTAAAATAAGATTTCTTTAAACGTTTAATAGCTTTTATTTGCACAATTTTTTATGTCAATTATTACTGGCTCACCGTTCACATATCCATAGGTTATAAGGGCTATGGAGTGCTCACAACATCAAAAAACAAGTATATTTACTATATCACTTATCTTTAAAATATATATATATTTCCTTGTCTTAAATAAACACCATAAACAATAAACCTGTCACCAGTCATTACTCCCCCACCATAACACCTGTCCACTTGTTGTCAACGCAATTGTGTGATTCCAACCACAACTTATTTGTGAAATAATTAAATTGTTTGATTGGAAATATAATATAATATCCGGTTTATGATAAACTTTCCCATTCCTATCCACATGCCGTCCCAATTGTCCCCATTTATTACAACCAAAACTAAATATCACATTAAAATCCGTATTGACAGCTAATGAAAAGCCTACTCCGTTCATAAACTGATGTATATTTTTATGTCCTAAGCCAAGCCGACCCAACATATTAGATCCCAACCCATACACCATATCATCATATGTCATAAACAGTATGTTATGTCCCGTCCAGTCGTCAAAAAATAGTTAATTGTTTACATATTATTATCATTATGTATAAAATGAATCCATCGCAATTACGTAAAGAGTTATCAAATGTAACCAGGCAATAAGTTTAATAGAAATAATAGTACAAAAGGTTAGATATAGTTATAGTTATATCTTATAAGTTATAAGTTACCATATAAGTTCATTTTAGATAAAATTTTTGAAGCGCCAATTCCAATTAAAATACATTGCTATTTGTTTGAGTGTTTAATTCATTTAGTTGTTAATAGTTATTTATTATAGTAATTAAATTAATATTTTTGAAATAATTATTTATATGAAAATTAAGATAATTATAAAATAAGTAATATTTTGTTATTTTATGCAAATTTCATGTAAAAATATAATTCAAACTATAATAAAAATAATACTAAAAATTTTTAAGTTGTAATACAGTTAGCTTTAAAATAAAGACATTAAGAACTGAAATAATTTACATTATCTTTTAGATAAATCACTTTATTTGTGATAATTTATATTTATCTTTATTTTTTATTATTTAAATTAATTGCCCAATAAATCTTTCAAAATTTAATTATCCACTTTTATTCAAATAAATTTCATATTTGACTATAATAATGAATATAAATAACTAATGTAATATTAACTAATATTAGCATGAGCAGAGAATAACTATGAAAATATAATGTAAAATATACATAACGAAGAAAAATAAATACCATAATATGCCGTCCATTCCTGGAAGTGTTTCAATCTTTCAAAACTTTTTGCAACACATTTATTAATGCTATCACATTATAAATAACACTTTAAATTATTTTAAACATGCCATTTGTTATTAGAAACATTTTTGATACATTATAATAGATCATATCACTTTAAAACAAAACTGATCAAATTATATGTTTGTCGACACATACTATCGATTTGTGAACATATTCTGCATAAACAATTTTATAGTTGTCTTTCTAGTTGTACTTTTGCTCATAGAATACAATTATACAGAATATTGTCATTTAATTCTTTAATGTCATATGATATTTATAGACAACTCAATCAGACAATATATTAATCAGTTTAAAATCTTTGCCTTAAAATAATTGACAAAGCAATAAAATTGCTAAAAAATACAAAACAAACACATTCAAAATAGCTAAACTATCTTATTGATAGATACAGTACTTACTTTTTTTTATTAAAACTACTCAATATAATTTATAATATTATAAATTTAAATTTAAACTGCATACTTTTATAGCTTTATATATCAACAGGATATTTATGATTACACAGTAATCCTAGATGATTTTTGTTCTATTTTGTTATAATAAAAATTACATTCAAACTGTGCAATAATAGTTGGACCAATTAATGTAAAAATGTCATTAAATCTTAATATCATATTATTTACTAAATGTTGGATAACAATTGATTTCAAGTATATTTAGCTTTGATTTATATACGGTACAGGATAATCTAGAATATAAATGCATCTTTGTAAAGGTTTATAAGACAATTTTATTTATAAAAATAGGTTGTATAATACTTTATATAAATTCGTTAGCGGAATTAATAAAATATAAATTTATCAATTATAGCACTCTGTACAGTAAGTATATGTTATTAATAAAAAGTTACATCCTATTCATTTTTTGTTTATTTTTCTTTCAATTTAATATATAAATATGTTATATAATTTTTATGCCATTTAAGGTAAATAGCACGAGATATTAGGTAAACGTTTTCTATACACATTGTTTATAAGAAGTCTACAAAAAAATCATATCAAATACGTTAATCTCTAAGTCTATTTATAGTGCAGTATTTTTGTATTTGTTTTTGAAAGTAAATTTGAGATAAAATACAGAATTTGCTAAATAAGGTTCGATTCTTTAAAATTTCCTCAAGAATTGAAGCAATTCACTATTTATTATTCATATTATCTTTTATAACAATTAAAATTTTTATTACATATATAATGAAACTCTATTTAGTAAGAGAGTTTTATGAGATGTTTAACTCTTTGACTTTATATAGTAATATAAGGTTCATTAAGTTTACTGTAGTATAGATATCATGTACTGTAATGAATGTAAAAGTTTTTGACTCTATTTGGTTAGGATTTTGACTCTTTCACTAATAGGAAGAGTTTGACTTCAATTTCTTAGAAATATTTATGAGTTTTGCAAAACACTAAAAATACAAAATAGGAGTAAAACATAACAGACAAAACAAATATAATAACGACTCGTTTATATCGATAACACTTTCACTGATACGACGGCTATTATTAAGCTATGAAAAGATGCCTCACGTGTCGCTTGAATAATAAACTTAACAAGTTTTGA
>CAJPVJ010002714.1:519-12439 GCA_905397405.1 Oppiella nova
GAGAGAGAGAGAGAGAGAGAGAGAGTAGTTTTAATTTTTAAAAATAATTATTTATTAATTTAATTAGATAGAAACTTTGGTGCATTAACATGTAATACGTGCAGGGCATTTTTCAGGAGGTTTGCATTTAAATATGAGGTACCATATTTTTAAAAATTATTATTACTTACAGACAAAACTAAATTATAAATCATTTTTTGAAACAGACATTGTCATGTCCATTAACTGGCAATTGTCGGATAACCATACAAACAAGGTCTATTTGTAAAAAATGTAGACTTGATAAATGCTTTGCTGTTGGCATGAAAAAGGTCATATATATCAAATTAATCTTTCTCAAATAAATATTTAATATACTTTTTCATTAATTATTTAAAAAAATACAGGAATTTGTTCGTGGTAATAGTAAAAATGAAACAAAAAAGGACTCTGCTGATAACAATTTAATTAATAACAACACTACAAATGAATTGTTGAATTTTAGCGACATTAGCTATGATAGCACCTTGCTCACAGAAAATATTTATCAATTTGTTGATGCTCAAATTAATCAAACTCTGCTGATAACAATTTAATTAATAACAACACTACAAATGAATTGTTGAATTTTAGCGACATTAGCTATGATAGCACCTTGCTCACAGAAAATATTTATCAATTTGTTGATGCTCAAATTAATCACAATGATAATCAAGCTACAATAATACCGTTAACTGAATCGTCTATAATAAACATCCCTGATTACTCAATAAATAATCAACTTGCTACTATTGAACCTGATAAACCTTGGTACGACACTGTACCATTACCAAGCTATTCTATAGTTTATTCCGAGTTTAATGAACTAGAGTTTGAGAGTATTAAAAATCTACTCAAACTGAGCTTGGCGAATAATTTCCCGATAAAATATCACCCTACACCAAATATATTACCATCGTACAAAATAATGAGCATTGAGGACTATTACCTACATAGGACCAAGAAAATTGATTACGAAATAATAGCCTTTGTCAAATACGCCAAGTGTTTAAAAGGGTTTAGTGATATATGCGAGAATGACCAAATTAGCTTGATAAAATATGCATTTTTCGAAATACTGGAAATAAGGAGTTTGTTAAATTATAATATGAACACGGAAAGTTACACGTTTTATGATGTATATTTATATTTTGTTTAATTATACTATAATTATAAATGTTTTAAAAAAATATTTAATATGTATGTCTTGTTTGAATATCCAGGATAATTATAAAGTGGTCATACCGCTTGTATCGTGCATAAGCAATGCTAAATGTGTTGGACATTACAAGGCATTTATAACGCAAATATTGACTACATACTCCCAGGATAATCTCATACTTGAATTGGTATGCTAAGTTTTATACAAAAATACTTTACAAAATTATATAATAACTAACGTACCTTGTGCACTTTTTAAGCTGATCTCAATACTGGTGTTTAATCCGAATCGTCCCAATCTCAACCATAGATCTTATATAAAGTAAGTTATTTTGAAATAAAAGTTAATAATTGTTAATTAGCATTATGTTAACTTATTTTATATTGCTCAACTTACAAAATGAGCAGTGAAATAAAATCTTAATTTTGAAATAAAATAATTATTACTAGTAATTTATTATTTTTATTTTAACACTAGTATGTGGTTAAACCAAAAATATATACATGATAGTGCTTGCTAAATAAATAACACAAAAGTGCATTTAATACAGTTTGTTAATAATATGAGTGCTTATTATTATTTTTAATTACAGGTTTCAAAAGCAACTCAACATTTATTTGTTACAAAAGTATCTCAATTTAAAATTCAAATCTGAGGCTACCATAAAAATGCAAACACTGATGACCTCGCTCAATCAATTGGTCTGGCTCACCGATTCGTACCGGGCTAGTGGTTTTGATAACATGAAACCTTACTTTCAAAAAAGTAATTTAATAGTTAATGAAATACTTGATGTTTAATTTTATCATGTTTAGTTTATTTAATTGCAAATTCATTATAATTATATACCGGTAGAAAATTATTTTCAAAATTAAATTATAAATTTTACAATAAAATATCAAATTTTTAACTAGTAACATTTTGTAAATAATTAACCAAGTTAAAATTAATTATAAGATTTAGAATAAAGAAAATAAGTTTTTTTAATTACTACTTACAGTTTAAAAAATATAATTATTTACAAAATGTCTAACATTATTACAGTAATAAAGTATTATGGTTTGAATTAAGTTTATATAATGTAGGATTATAAATAAAAAACATTTTGTATCACTATCTACTATCATTAAATTTTACAAATTGAACATGTTACAAACTTTTATAATAAAAACATTTCTGATTTAATTGTAAATTTAAAAAATTCACCGAATTTTTTAAAGTAAATAATTTTATAAATTAACAAGGCAATTTTGTTTTATATAAATATTATGATAATATAATATTATTTAAAGTTTAGATTCTTTGTAACAGATTTTTATATTATATTTCTAAAAATGTATTTTAATAAATGTATTATTAGTTATTACACAAAATAATTGATCTATGTTATTTTATCTATTAAGTTGAATAATAAACATGATTGAGTGATAAAATTAGTACTACCTGTGAATTATCTAGGAAAATGTTTTAATCAATGGCCTTCACTTATTTCAACTATAATATCATAAATCGTGTGCTAGCTGAATAAATATGTTTTATAAAAATAAATTACCTTTATACATAGTTTGCGTATTTCAATTATGTATTAAACTAGCTGCAAAACTGTTATTTAATTTATTTTCAGTTTAACACTTATAGTTTTACAGTTTGAATATTAAATTTTGAATTTTAATATTTACTAACCATGGATAAACTTAAATATAAACTACAGAGTTGTGGAATTTGTGGTGATAAAGTATCATGTAAGTTTTATTTGTAAATGATTCGTTCAATATAATATTTTAATTTTGTTTGATAACTAATTATATTTAAAATATATTTTAGTCCTTAATTTTTATTTTAAATATTGTATTCAATGTTTTTATTAAGAATTATAATCAGATCACCAAGTAGTATCTTGGTATATTTAATAAATTTTATGATAAATGTATTTTATTCTATTCTAACCACAATTTTTATCATGTTTATGTTTACAAATTCATAATTAAAATAAAATATTAAATATAATTTACACTTTATCATTATACTAGTTAGAAATTTTGGTGCACTAACATGTAATTCATGCAGGGCATTTTTCCGTAGATATGCATTTAAACACGAGGTACAATATTGTCATATATTATTTATAAAATTTAATACTGTTTTTTAATTATTTAACCACATTAGACCTTGTCATGTTCATTAAGTAGACAATGTCAAATAACCATTGAAACAAGGTCAATCTGTAAAAAATGTAGACTTGATAAATGCTTTGCAATTGGAATGAAAAAGGTTATATTACATATTAATTATTTTATCAAAAATTAATAAAATATATATTTTTTTAAATATAGGAATTTGTTAGAAATAACGGCAAAAGTCTATTATCAAAGGATTCATATGTAAATAATTTAATTAATATTAATATGAATCCGGAAAATACCTTGCTAACTGAAAATAATTATCAATTCATTGATTCTCAATTGAATAATAATAATCATGGAACAATCTTAACAATGACCGAGGCAAATGTATTAAATATACCAAATAACCTAGCAAATAAACAAAATCAGCTTACTATTTGTAAACATTATAAAAATTGGCATGATATACCAGTGCCTAGGTACTCTATCAAGTATACCATGTTTAACCCAATGGAGCTTGAACACATCAAGAGTTTACTCAAGCTTAGCCTAGAAAATACCTTGTCAGCTAATTATCACCAAGCAACAAATAATATATTATCATACAAAATAATGAACATTCATGAATATTACCAACACTGGACTAAGAAAATTGATAATGAAATAATAAGCTTTGTAAAATATTCAAAAGGTTTAAAAGGGTTCAACGATATGTGTTTGAATGACAGAATGACCCTGGTGAAATACGCATTTTTGGAAATCATTGAAATCCGAAGTTTATTACATTATGACATTAGTACGGAGTGTTACACGTATTATGGTGTAAGTGTAATGTTTATACTGTATAATCAAAGTAACAATAAAAATATTTAACTAGTTATTATTATGTATTATTTTATTTACCAGGACAATTATACAGTAATCATACCATTGGCATCGTGTATAAGCGATGTTAATTGTGTCGGCCATTATAAAGCAATTATAACACAAATATTGGCAACATGCTCCCAGGATAATCTTATACTAGAATTAGTAAGCATATATCTAAAAATAATATATTGTAATTTGTCAAAATTAACTTGTTCATTTCAAAGCTGATCTCAATACTGGTGTTTAATCCGGATCGTCCCAACCTAAACCATAGATCATACATAAAGTAAATTATTTTTAATTTATCTTATTTATTACTAATAAGATATTTACTTAAAATATTAATTATTTAACAACTTGACCAGTGACATTTGATTTTTTGAATTAGTTCAAATATTGTATGCTAAAATATGTAAATAATAGGACCTTTGGCTTTTAGACCAGTATATCGATTCATCATATTGCTTGCTAACCTAGAAATTAAAATTAAACATTGATACAGTTTGTGGTAATAATTTTAATTTAAAATTTTAATTACAGATTTCAACAGCAACTCAACATTTATTTGTTGCAAAAATATTTGAATATAAAATACAAATCTGAAGGTAACATGAAAATGCAAACATTTATGACCACGTTAACTAAATTGGTCTGGCTCACCGATTCGTTCCGAGAACACGAGTTTGATTGTATGAAACCCTATATTAGGCAAGGCAATTTGATTGTCAAGGAAATATTTGATTATTAGTTTTTTACATGTGATTTTATAAAAAAAACGTAAAGCCGATACAAATTTATATAATTTAATCTAATTTTAAAAAATTATTTACTTTTACTATGTAACATTATCTTATTTCATGCATAATTAAAACTACATGTGCTTGAGCTTTTATTGAAAATAAATTGTAGGTATGTGGGGTAAGTGGGGTAGGTGGGATAAGTAGGTGGGGTAGGTAGGTGGGGTAGGTAGGTGGGGTAAGTAGGGTAAAGTGAAAGTTTCCGTGTAATTTTCACGAATGGGTCGTAAAGATGGGATTACCCCATGGGGTAAAGTAGGAAACTCCGCCCACTTGTCTACCACCCACATAAATTACAAAATTGTTTGAAATTTTAAATAAGTATGACAGTTTATTAAATCATTCATTCGTTAATTAATTTTTAAAACAAAAAATATTTCTAACGATTTTAGTATATTAAATAAAGTTGGGCGAGTTTATATTAAAAATTTTAATTAATTTTATTTAATTATATTTAATTATTTTTATTACAAATTAAAAATTAGATTGAATCCTTTCACGATCCATTCAGTAAACATGAGCAAGCACCATAGTATTATCTCAGTGGTAAAAATTTGTTTACAGTTTGTTATTTTAATTGTAAAATTGATAAATAGTCAGTAATTTTTTATCAAAATGTTTACTAATGTATTTTAATTGCTTATAATTTTTTTATTAAAATATTAAGTACCAGTTTATTAAATTCTATAAAAATTCAAATTAAATTTTTTTTAAAACTATTTGTTTAATCCTTTTTAGCCTTTTGTGGCAAAAGTTTAGCCAAATTAATGATTATAAACGCGAAAACACACAACAATTCAATGACAATGAATGCCGTATTCCATGAGTAATAGTCCGCTACTGTAGTCAATGGGAGTCCCGTAAAAATACCGCCGACTGTCGATACAAAATACACAAAAAATACAACATTAATACCAAAAAGCACACGCAAAATAATCTAATTACCTAGACTAGCCAGGGTAATAATAGCAGAGTAGGTGCCCGCCATGTCCTTTGGTCCCAACTCAGTGCCCATAACCGAGATATTCACGACATTACCGGCGATAGTGATGCCAATCAATAAGGCTGTTATCAAGACTATAATCCCCGTCGACTGAGCACTGGTAGCAAAACACAGCAAATGTAGAGCAATGGCGTTGACCACAAAAAATCCTATTGACACCGGGAGTCTAGCTTTAACTAAGCGGTACCTATCGGTAGATACCGGTGCCCTGCGTACGAGTGCATCACTCCATTTGCCAGCTAATAGCTTACCGGCTATACCTCCCAGTCCCATGAGACTGACAAACACATTGGCCCGGTATGTGTCAAAGTGTAGTTCCTTATCTAAATACATAGGCATCCAATCCATGAGTCCTATACGGCTGACCCCCTCAACGAAACTAATAATGATTACCAGCCAAACGAATGGGCTGTTGAGCACATCCCACCATTTCACAGCACCGGTAGCTTTTGGTGAGTCGGACTTTTTTGTGACTTTATCACCGGTAGTGTCGGCACCGGTATCCAGAAGTATATGGCATAAGGCGCCGATAGTCATGGTCTGTACGCCATTGAACGCCACGTACTGTCGCCAGCCGTAGGACTGGCCTATCAGTGCCGCCACAAATGGGTTGGTAATGGAGGCTAAGTTGACGGACAGTAGTACCAGTCCCCAGTTGGTGGCAAACTTAGCAGGCTCACTGTTTTCACGGGTGAGCTTGAGTATGGGTGGTAGGGCCAGACCCTGTCCCACACCGTTTACGAACCATAGTATGGCGTATAGACCGGCGCTTACGGGACTGATAGACACAAGTAGTGTAGATATCGTGCATATTATGAACGCCGAGGTCAGTAGGTTTCGCGATGATATGCGATCCGATAGGATACCGGCCCCAAAGGTGGTAAATGCCAGTGATATGCCCTGTGCACTGGCGATTGTTCCTGGATGAATGGCAATGATATGTTAATTATTATAATTTTTTATGATAGTTATTGTATAAGTAATAATTTTAAAAATAATTTTTTAATAATGTATAATGGACTGTAACATAAATGCTAACTATTTATATACTTAATTGTGTGTTTTAATCATTTATCTATTGGTGTATATGCTCCCGGTGCTTTTAACTTATTCAAAATGTGATGAACTTTATTAATTTATTTGATCTTTACATTTGCAATTATAAATTAACATCAGTAGTATGAATTAAAATAGAAATTTTAAAAAGTATTATTTTAATACATTAATTAAATAAACCAAGCTTATTTTGAACATAAATAGCAATTATAAAATAAACATCATATAGTATACATTTCATTTACAGTTGGGTATGTTTAAAAATTGTACACTTAACTTTAAACTTTCACATTTATATTTATAAACTTTAAACTCATATTAAATTGGGTATTATCATTCTTTACCTTGAACAAATTAATTTTAAACGTAACTATACCTGCATTTTGTTGTGTCAATCCCTCGTTAATTAATTGTATGAACACTAATGAAACACATTTACGATTGAAAAACACTGAGAAAAACGCTAAAAACACCAGTAATAGTGTGTTAAATGAACTCAACTTGGTCATTATTTTATGAAATAATTATCATACACACTAAAAATCTAACAAATATTAAACATATTAGTTTAAATGACATTACTGTATTAAATACAAGTAGTCACATTATTAAATAAAATAAACACACGTTTACTTAACTCTGAGTACATTTTAAGTTTGAAATGACAAATGACCTTGCGCATAAAATTTCATATGATACTACTCGCGATATTATTGGCTATTGAGTTAGTGACTTGCATTTAATATAAACATGTTTTATTATCCACTATTCAAAGTCTGGTAGCTAAATTTATATGATCCTATGGCAACATACAATAAATAAATTAATATATTTTATATAAATAGCATAGCTTAATTTTTGATATAAATAGAAATAACCTAAAAATAATAATATTATATTACTAATGATTAAACATATTAAATTATAAGCTATTAATTTATTTTATGTGTTGGATTATAAATATTGTTTACAAAACATTTTGCTGTAAATCATAACCACAATAATAAAATAATAATAACTAATATCATATTTAGTAGTTAAATGGTTAAATGGTTATAAAGCAATATAATTTTATACTCCATCTACTGTTTATAAATGATAATGAACTAAAATTTTATTTTTTATAAACTCATTTATAATTATATAACAGAGACCTCAAAATGTATAAAAAACAAAAAAAAATGTTACACATAATTTATTTATTTCATATAGATTATCAGTAGATAAAAATCTTTACAAACACAAATATAATTACTATTTTCACTCAATTCACAGTCACCTGTAAATGTGAATATTTTGAAATTTCTATATTGATTTTTTGCATAGAATCAGAGTATAAAAATAATCACCACTCAACTTATTGAATCTAATGAGAGATATATTTCTATGAGTAAACTAATATTTTAAACATAAAAATAGTATAATTAATACTTTATTTCAAAATTACAGTTTATAATTTTGAGTTAATATTTTATAACTCTCACCCACACTAATGTGTTATTATATTTGTGAGCCAAACATATGAAGGATATTAAAAACGTGTAACAATTTGACTCCGAGAGTCAAACTTTGAGGAGTCTGTTATACAGTATAATTTATTTGTTTGTGTAAAATATATAATGTTGAATAAGCACTTGTAAAATAACTGTAAATATTATGAAATATAGTTAGTAGTTATGGTTATACTTAAATAACTAATATTCAAATTGGCATAAAGCAAACCAAACTAAATATTCCCAAATTATAACTCAATAAATAATGAGTCTTAAAACAAACATGAAACTATTTATTTTCGATTCAAACTTTATAAATAACAAGTTAAGTTATAGCGCTATAACATGTTTCAACACGAAAGTAATCAATTTATAAATTTTTTTAAAACTTAATTGTTAATTGTGTAAAACTTAAACTTAATTTAAAACTTGTAAAGTGTTTTTCGATGTATTACAGTGCATAGTTTCAATAACAAATTAATTAAATGACAAATTCTTTAAATATCGATATAGATTATTTTTATATTATGTGTTAAACAGTAATTTATTTCTAGAAACACATTAACTTTTTAAAAAACATTAATAATGACATTATTTCAGAAGGTAATGTAGCAAAGTAATTGTAATATCAAAAAAACAATGTATAATTATTTTATTTTCTTAACTGAAAATATATAATGATGAATTACAGTTATATACATATGTTAAATAAATGTTACTGTACTATCATAAAATATAGTTAGTAGTTATTACTGAGGGTCTACACTTTGTATATACTCATTTATTTTATTAAAATATTTATTAAACTGTACTAAAAACCACAAAAAATGTTATATCAATGTGTTCAGTGATTGTCACACTATTGAGTGACACAAACAAAAACACAATTATCACAAGTTATGCCTAAGATATTTGGACCTGAAGTGGACCTATTGGTCAAAACTCTTTCCGAAGAGAAATTCAGTGAAAACAGATAATTAAGATCTGTAATGAAAAGGGGATTACCATAACACGTAAATCACTTTATAATATTAAGACAATATGTGGAATAAGACGTCAGGCATTGGCCAAAACCGCGAAATACAGAAGTTTTCGAGGCCACCACTCGTGCGCACCAAACAGACCACCGATAAAATCAAGAAACTGGTGGACAGGGAAGACCCGAAATCGTATAGTTTTATTAGAAATAGACATCCAATGGGCGTTAAAACACTTCAGAAAATAATACACGAAGACTTGGGTCTCAAAACGCGAATCAAACGCCGTGTCCACCGATTGAATGCTAAACATAAAAAGAATCGCAAAACAAATGTCAGAAAACTATATGAACGGTACCTTTCTGGACAAAAAAGTGAATTTATGGTGACATTAGATGAGGCAAATGTTTATCTCGATTATTGCAATGGCCATCGAAGGGTCTGTTATGTCGAAACTGGTAAAGACATACCCGATGAATGGGTGCATGAAAAGAGTGAAAGTTTTGGGAAAGGCTTTATGATTGTCGGCGCAATAACTGGCAGAGGAGTGTTACCACTCATTCGAGTGCCACCAAAAGCCAAAATAAATGCCGATTATTATATCAAATATGTTTTGAAACCTATTTTAGAGGAAGAATTGCCGAAACTATACCCAAACGAGTTGAACAAAGTATGCCTGCACCACGACAAGGGTTCATCCCATAACGCCGGTAAAACTCAAGTATATCTCGAAGACCTGAAACGAAGGACTGGTATTGATTACATCAAAAACAGTGACATTCCAGTCAAGAGCCCTGATGGCAGTCCATTGGATTTCTTTGGATTCGGGTTTCTAAAACAAAAACTTTTTAAACGTCGAGTCAAATCATTGAATGGACTTTGGAAAGCCTGTAGACAGGAGTGGTCGGGAATTGATCAGAATTTGGTCACGAAAGTGTTCAATAGTTGGAAAAGGCGACTGCGAATGATATCTACATATAATGGACAACACATTGAGAACACTAAACTCATTCATAAAAATTCAATTCGTTTGTAGTTTTAATTAATAAATTGATTAAAAACAAAGTGTAGACCCTCAGTATCTATATTTACTAGTATTCATAAGTAAGCTATGTTAAATAGATAAGTTACAGTACATTTAATCAAGTTGTAGAAGTCAATTTCAAATTTGGTAAAATAAATTATATTTATAATGAAAATTAAATATAATTTATATAAACCCATACCCCGGGAGTTGCGGGTAAGGGGTGCCGACAGTCATATGTATTCAATTGGTTTATCACTATTTAAACCGCAAACCAATACTAAACGGCATTTACTTTTCTATCCATTCATTGTATTCATTGAGTTATTATTAACAACTATTAAACAACTCATTTATGTCTACCTGGCTAGTAATAATATAACTGTACCCTTAATATGGCATTTATATTTTGGAAATTATGATCATTATTTACCCGGTGGCAACGTAGCAAATATAATGGGTTTATTTGGAAATCTATTTTGTATTTATCTTCAAATTATAAATTATATTAATTATAGAAATGGTATTAAACCGACAGATTTGAGAGTATTTCAAATGATATGCGGTTTAATTTCGCCCAAAAGTATCAAGATCAATGACCGTACTTTGGTTAACCAGCTTTGTTTTATTACTAAAACATTGCTTAAATTGTCTCAAATTATGACTATATTAGTCGCAATAATGGCTTTTTTATATGGCTAATGCATATTTTGTAACAAATAATTTGACCTACATTATTTTACTAGGTATGCTTAACTCGATAATGTTCGCATACTGGGGAAAGTGCGTGATAAACATGACCATTTACCAAAGTGCCTATTATTATATAATCACCTATTATCTAAAATAAGTGTTATTAATATGTTGATCAAGCAGCGGTTTATGCATATTGAAAAGTCTAATTATTATCAAAACCATGTATTTATTACAAAAACTACACACGAATTAAATGCGATTTATGTCGAAATCAATGAATATAACTATAATTATTGGTCCAAATATTGCTGGCTGTTTGGACGATTATATCATTTGTAAATTGCTATTTAATGCAAATAATATTAATTTCTAATTCGTATTACTTAATTAAATTAATAGGTTTGTTAGCTCTAGTTGTATATTTAAGTCAATTATTATTTATTATCCACATATCATCGCAATTATATAATTCGGTTAAATATTCGTATATTTTATTTAATTCATACGTTTCTCATACAAAACAATTATAAATCATGATGAGGCTCAAGGTATTTTTAGTATCTAGATATATTTATCAATTAATTAATTTATTAATTATAACATTTAGATATTAAATATAATGGAAAGAATTGGTGTTAAAAAGATTGGCTTTTATTGCTATAAACTGTTTATTATAAACAGATTTCGTGGATATGAGGTAT
>CAJPVJ010002715.1:0-12438 GCA_905397405.1 Oppiella nova
GAAATTATATGTTTCACAAATTTGAAGTTAATATTACCCGCGAATGCACTCTACTTATGTATGATTTGTCACAAATGTCTCAGTTGATTCACCTGGACATTGATTACGATAATATAGATGATTCAAAAAGTTTATTACTTCCTAATTATTTGAAGCAAATTGGGATGAAATGTGGTAAACTTAAGAGTTTTCAGTTGTATGTATACATCGATACTAAGTCAGTGATGACACAACTGTTGACTACAATTAATAACTGTTATAAACGTTTAAAACGTTTGGAATTCGGCGGAGATTTTCCCCATAGATTTACATTAACCCCAGGCTTTATAAATGAACTCAAATTATTAAGGCGTTTATCATTGGATCCGTTTAATCGTGAATTTAAGCAATCGTTTTTTGATGAACTCAGGCTAAATTTGCCAAAACTTTATTATATTTATTATAAGGACAATCAAATTCCTATATAAGAAATTTATGAATATTCTTGCATACAAATATCCAGATAAATAACAATGAAATGAATTATATTTTTTAAAAGTGTGCAATATTTGTATTATTAAATAGATTGTATATTTATAACTATTTCGTATCAATAGTAACACATATTAATCATTTATATTAATACATATAAATAATATTCATTTTTAATTATAAATATTTGTCATTAGTTGCAGAAATTATTTAATTTTATATATGCGATTGTTTTAGAGTTTTAATATTTCATTTAAAATTCATTTTCTTAATAATAATAATACCAAGACACTTCATAAAATTTACAAGATATCAGACATAACAAAAAGATTGATATTTCTAAAAAAGTATTTTATATTAATGATACTGACAAGACAATTTATTATTTATTTTGCAATAAGATATTTTCAATACAATAAATAGATGTTTGTTTAAAACTATTACAAAAATAGATTTTGCCTACATGCTATTATAATCACACAAAAATGAATATAAATTATATTCAATAAAATGACATAAATTTAATATACGGAAAAATTTTGTTGTGTAGGTTTTGCAACAATTTCTTTTTGAAAAATATAAAAAATATAAAAATAAGTTTGGATAATATTATAAGGTAATACACTTTATCATAAATATTGTCAACTTTTCAATAATTTACAAGTTTTTATATCAAAGATGTTATTTTTGTAAACACATTTAATGGGTTATCAAATGAAATATAGTGTTCTGTACCGTATATACAGGTCACTGAGTAAAGAATATACAGAATATATGGAAACTATAAGAGCCTTCATATTATATAATATGTATAAAACCAATGAAACACATTTGGCTTTTGTTTACAATTAATGTCAAAACATGTTATACAAACTTGAGGCTAAATCCAATATTAACACTGCATTCATGTTTGTCTACTATTCAAACTAATCTCGGAAATTGCATTTTTAGTCATCAAATCCTTTTATATCAATTAATGTATTTTTAAAATTTTCTTTTTCCGTTGCCTCTTATCTTATGTTAACAGAAGTATTGATAATTAGAATTATTTTGTTAATAAATATTGTGAAATAAATAAATGTCACTCATAATGGCTAACAAAACAACACTAATAATTATTTCATTATATTAGTAAACATATTAATTGTAATAAATAACATAAATTTATATGTAGAATTTAGTGAAATTTATATAGTTTATTTTTCCTAATAAATTCATATAATATTATGTATTAATATTTGGATACAGTTTTCAAGAATAACAATAAAAATAATCCATTTATAAACTACTTTTCAAGTGTTTTCGCAATACAGTATTATTATTTTTAAATTAACTTTTGTATCTTTACTGCCATTAAGACTATAAGACAAATACCAAATGAATCCAAAATTTTCGTAAAATTTCTTTGAGTTTTGATATAACTTTAACATAAAAACCATTGCAACCAAACCATAGTACAAAACTAAATAAATGAAAAAAGTGTGGCCTCCGGTTAGGTGTAAGAAATGTGCCGCTATTTTATCGATGAATAAAAATGTCTTAAAGAAAGATGTTTACCATTCCTGAGAGAGAGAGAGAGAGAGAGAGAGAGAGCGAGTGAGAGAGAGAGAGAGAGAGAGATGAGTCGGTTTTCCCTGAAAGAATAGTTGAAAAGATTTTGCTTTTAGAGAAAAGAAATTATCGAAAAAATGAAATCTTTTTATAGGATTTAAGAAAAATCTCTAAACCTTTAAAACCTAAAAATATATCATTTTATTGATTAGTCGATTAGTTAGCAATGAGTCAATAGACTCTGACACTTTTTTTGTCGCCAAATAGTTGTCAAAAAAAGTTTTAGCAAGAAATCCTTTAGCAAGTGAAAACACATTTTTTCATTTCAATTACTTATTTATTGATCAGATAGTGAGCCAAATGGTAATACAGTGTAGAGGAAGGGAACGGTAGGACTGGTTATTGTGATTAAATACAAAACATCTCACATACTGTGCAACACATCGTTATGTGTGGAGAACCACAGCATTGCGCGCAGGACTCGACTCCCAGTCCTCCGCAACTCAATGATCTGAATACCAGTGCTCTATGTCTGTGCTCTCACTCTCCCTAAATGTAGTTCCACTCAAAATGCAGAGCATCTCATCCTTTCGCCTAACCATCGACTGTCGGTTAAGTAGCAGAAGAACACCATTTGATTCACTGTTCACTTACCCATGAAATGACATCAAACGCGATCTCTCTCTATACTCTATCAACAGTTTGTTTGCAAAGACTTCGTTGAATATAATCAATAAAAATAGAAATAAATAAATAAAACAAAAGAAAATTCATTGGAAAAGAAAATATTTCATAAGAATTTGTTTTACAATATTCTTTGTGTACAAAAGCGGTGTTTGATATGTGAAGTAATAACTTTGGGATCCGTTTAGTAAACACCGCAAACAAGTGACTCCAACATTAATAACTCGTACAACTAATCCGGGTGACAATGATTTTGGCGTTATCTCAAAAGACAAATAAAGTGCGCGGGAACATTGTGATACCACTTTTTATTGTTTTATTTGTTATTGCGATCGTTGGTGTCGTTATACTACTGCTGAGCAAAAATAGTTGACAATTCATTCATAAGAGTATTAATCATTTGCGAGTATTGGACCTCGGTCATTACATGTAAAATAAAGACATCACTGTCGGTCCCAACATCCACTCCCACGCCATACTAATCCATACGTATTAATCAGTATTGTAATCGTATTCATGAGAATTGAGTGAACAAATCATATAATTTTATTTTACTTATTCAAGGTAAGATGTTTAACTCGTTGTAAACTTTTATATTATATTTTAATTAGTGTGATGCTAAATTAACATAATCTAGTTACTAATTTGAAAACTAATCGCAAATATATAAAACTAATTACAAAGACGATTACCGGTATATTCTTAATAGATACATAATTAATAAATATAATTATAATATTAGGAAAAGTTTTTTGAACCTCAATTTATCTAATTTGTTGACATTCAATAACTTAATGTTTAATATGCTTTCTGTTTGAGTGGCAAAAATATAGTCACTTATTATATGAAAATTGTGATCATATAAAAACAGAATTGTTTTTATTCTGTTAGGAGTTAGATATGAGTTATAAATCATATTTTATGCACCACTGCATCACAGCACCACTAAATGTATGTAAACTGCACACTAAATTAGACATAAGATTTTTGTGTATTACTTATGTGAAGTGTATACTACTGTATTTGTGCCCACGTTCATAAAATATTATAAGAATATTCCTTATATATATATATTCCTTGTAGTTTTATCACATTTGTAAGAATTCTGTAGACATTTCTATGCTGTGGACAGGGAGCACACATTTTATTATTGCAGTTTTGCTTAATTTAATAAACCATTCGCATACAATGCATATAACATAAAAACATCATAAACAAAAAAATATGTAAGATCAGAAAACATTAAAACTATTTGCATATAAATTATTTTAAGTGTGCACATTAATTGTGAGTTAAATGAAATGGCTGAAACATTAACAAAGTTATATCATTTTTAATATTGATTATTTAGTTACAAAATTGACTACCATTTAATAGACATGAATTTACTAATAAATAATAACCATTGTATCTTATTTGCTTTTCACTAGACAGCTGGTTATAGAAAATACTAATAAATCATTAGTTTGAATGAATTTCTTACATTTCGATGATATATTAGTTTATTTGCCGACTTTATAAATACATATTAAACGCCTAAACATTTATATCAAAACATTTGAAACTATAATTCTTGAAATATTCTCAAATCAGCAATACTTTCATAAATTCTGTTTAGAATTCCCGTTTGGTTTGCGAGAAATATAAGCATAGCTTTAGATTTAATCTTTTGTTTTTAATATCTCAATAAAAAACTATTTCACCAAGATTTTCATAAGAATTTCTGAATCTTAAATTTTTATAAACATTTATGAAATCCTTTTGTGAATTATATTTTCAAAAAATGTTTTAAATATTTCTTATAAAAATTTTAAGTTACAATTTCACATTTTAGATTTTGCATGTATATTGATTATATTTTAATATATGTTATTAAGTGTAAAATTCAATTTGTGTTGTAGATTATTTTTACGCTAAATACTACAGTAAAAATCCATTAAATATATTATTTTTTCTTTAAACTACAATTATAATGACCGCGAAGTGAAGCAAATAATATAATTATGAGTGAATAAAAAAATTATTATTCTTAAGAGAGATAATTGCTATCTTAAAGGCTTGCATATTATATTAAAATAAAATCTACTGTATAAGACAAATATTCTCAAATAAAACATAAATATTTAATTTGTTGTGTATCTAACTTAAATTCACTTTCTTTTAAACTATGTTTATTTAATAGAGTTGTGAGAAGTAATAATTAATTCATAATTAGTGCATCGTTTTTAGTATTAACTGAATTTGTTGATTAGGAAACTCTTTTCATGAATTAAACATTTTGTTTAAAATCTCATTTTTAGATAAAACTAGAGTTTTAGTAAATGTATAATGTATAAAGTTCATTTTTAAATTATTGATTTAATATTGCCTTAATAAAATCATAAAAATAAATTTTCAAAAAGATTTTTTTAATTCAGAAATAATCTATATACATTTTAATAATATTTTATTTATATATCAATCACAATTCAAATAAGAAGCTTGGATACTCTTTTTTTCATTTAATGTACAGAATATTCTCTACATCTTTATGTTTGTATAGTATAGACCTGATATGTCTATAAATAAATATTATGAAATGGACTTTATAATAAAATATATTTTTATATATCGTAGATAAGAAAGTGAAAGTTGACTTTTGATGTTTGTCTCCAATGATTTACTTTTGTAGCAATACTTTTATATTTTTGTAGTTTAGCTTTGGATTTAGTTTAACTTATTGTGTGCTTTCACTCAAATTAACTTTATTAACACGTTTTGACATCAGCTATAATATTGAAGTGTGACTTATGCTACTTGTCTATCATTTATTTATAACATATCGTATATTTAACACAAAAGACAAATAAATTACCACAAAAATAAATGTTTTACTAAAACTCATAGTCTGGTATGGGAGTGAGCGAGAAAGAGAGAGAGAGAGAGAGAGAGAGAGATGATTATTAGCACAAATCTTGATTAAAATGTAAATATTAACGATTATAAGCATTTTGGAGGTCTAAAAATGAAATCAATTCTGAGTTTTACGACATAATCTGCAGTGAAATTCCAGTCGAGTATATGATTGAGTTCTCGACGAATAATATGTGCAAATTGAGTGCAAAACACATACGAATCAAGTGAACGAACGCTTTATATCATAGGGATTACAGTTATAGTCAAACATTAATCAGTTCTCAATATAATTGAATCCAAGGGTTGAGACAATTTTATTTTTCAAAGGAAATCAAATTGTTTAAAAATAGTTTATTTCATACAATGGCAATGAGAAACGAAAAATAGGTAGCTATCGATTTTTGCCGTGGATTTTGTGTCATTCCTATTATTACTATTATAGCAATTTTTTCAAATCCTTTGAATCTCTCTCTCTCTCTCTCTCACAATCGGATCGGGATCTCAATCAGTTGGATATAACTCATCCCTTGAAGTAAATTATAAGTATGGATAAGAAGTCACCCGTATTTGCACTGAGACTTAACAACAAAATACACTTACAGTACACGACAGTCCAATCCAAATAAAATTCATTTCTGTCTCTTATGGCAAATGATAAAAAATTTAATTAAAAAAGTGAACATTTATTTGACTCGTATTTCGCACACAAACAACACCTCAATATAATTGTTAATAAAACACATTTGATAAAAATGACACGTTTTCATTAAAAAAAGCAACAAATAAATCAATCTCTTTTCAAATACGATTAATTTTAGTAACAATTTGATTGATTAAAGGATCTTTCGCTACAGTAATATTTTACACAACTAGTTGATATATAATTGTACCAGTTTTAAATGAAAAATGCAGCTAACCCTATAAATATATATGGCATACACTGTACTGTATTTATAAATAACACATTTGTGATGCGAATAGATGTGATACTAATGGCATGAATTCAATAATAAAAGCGAATGGAAGTGAAAACAGAAGTGAAAACTAAAAAACCCGATAAATAATAGCTTTTAGGCATCGGTTGGAAGTAAGAAAAGTGCGAATAAATAATGTCATCAGTATTGAGGTCTTAACTTATATTCATTGTTGTATCGAAAATAAAATATATTTACATTGGACTCGGATTCTGAGTGTCTGATCACGCGATTCTATAATTCCCGACATTTTTATTATAGCATATATCTGTGTGTCTGTCCATTTGGTTGGCTTGTCATTAGTGATTGCAATAAAACTTTTCGCACAAACATCTAATCATGTCAATTAAAATAGAAATAAGAGATACCTTAAAGAAAATCCAAATCAAATATAAGAGTCATTTGATATGTTGTCGCAAACAAATTGAACACAAAATGCTATACTCACAGCAAACTTCTTATTAAAAGTTATCCCATATATATTGCACTCACATGTTATCTGAGAGAGAGAGAGAGAGAGAGAGAGAGAGAGAGAGAGACTCATTAAGACAAATAAAATCAATTTAATTTGATCCCATATATCAGCCTTTTAGCCTGGATTTCTGTTGGCATTAATACAATCTCAATGGTATGTCTGCAAAACATGTCTGAATCTGTAATATAAATCCTTTTCTTCATGATTAACAATAATGAGTCTAATTATTATCTTTATTTTATACAGGCTAACTTATAATTACAAGTAACGTTATAAAATCTACTATCCATTACGTATAGACTACTTATACTAGTATTAACATGTGTACATAATAAAATATTAACTTTAAATATTTATATACCTATATAATAAAAGCCAAACTTATAATAAAGCGATAAAAGTTTTAAAATTATTTATCAGTTTTTACAAAAATTATTATTGAAAGAATTTAAAAAATCTATATTTCATGCAATAATTTTATAAAACTCTTTGTCGACACGATTTCATGAATTCCCAATTCATTCAAAATGTATACAATTTTCACTAGTTTTTGACATTTGTTATTCAAGAATTCTCTCTATTATTATAATAGAAACGTGAGGTATATTTAAATGAAATATAGCTCTATTTTTATACTTTATGTATTGAACAGAATATTACAGAATTCAAAAGTATTCAAAAAGTTGTCTCAAAGAAAAAATGTTTTTAAGTTTTCTTTACTTACTGTACATTCATATGATATGATTTTAAAAATTTGTTGTAAACAACGGAATATAAGAATTTAAATACTTTCGTGAATTTTTATAATAAAAATATAAGTTTTTGTAATTTTAGAATATTTGAAATTATTATAAAAGTTAATTTATATTTTAAAGGAAATATATGTCATACACTATTAGAATAAGATTAAATATCTTTATGAATAAATGAATTCATGTTATTTTTAAAGATATTATTTCTTATCAATAAATAATGCTGTTATGAATTATAAAATTAAAGCCTTAAAAGTGAATATTTGAATGTAAAATGTTAGACAATATGTTCAAAATAAGTATTACATCCAAAACATTATAATAATTTTCAGAATAAGTGATAATATTATTACAAATTGCTGCAAATTACTTACACGTGTTGTGAATTTTGAGTGTGATCCTTTTAGTATCCATTTCCTCGCAATGATAACATTTGCACAAAGAATTTGGTGAACACAATATGTAAACACTATTTTGATTGTATTTATTTAGTTACATCTTGATAATTAAATATGTTTTGTCATTAAATTATTTAAAATATTAATCTCGAATAAAATGCACTAATCTGACTAATTTTCTATAAATGTACTGGATTAAACTAAAAGAATTTTAATAAATATACAAATTCATCATACGTTAATGAATAGAGTAAATATCCTAATATTTGGAAAATTAAAGCTGATATTAAACAATATATTAATGCATTAAACACAAGATTTATGGCGCGTTTTATTTCACAAATGTGAAAACTTTAAATAATGAGTTTTTTAGATTATTTAATCTGTTAATATGCCAAACAATAGGCCTTAGGAACACGATAGACCTGCCCGTCATAAATTATATAAACGAGATCTAATATCAAAGATTAAAAGTTTTCCGTAATTGAATAAAATTATTTTTCTTTAATAATAACAATAATAATATTTTATTTTTTATAGTTTTTACATCAAATAAGTCTATTAAACAATAACATATAAAATAACATAAATTTAATAATACATAGTTTTTTCGTAAAACAAAAAATAGTATTGCTTTTACATAATTGACAAAACAATATGAAACAACATTGTAAATACAGATATTAGAAAAGGATATGAAAATTATAAATATATAATTTGAACCACATTTAGATATATATTGAATAAAAGTTAATTAAAAATCGCTGCCATTGTGTGAAAAACTTCCCGAATGAAAGTTTCTATAAAATAACGACCCTTTTTAGAAATTGATTGGAAAGGCATTCAACTGTAATGCTATTCTCAATAACACAAAAAACTATCCATTTGATCACAAACCTCTTAATAATGAAATGAAAATTAACACAATTTTTAAACTATGTATTAAAGAGCCTGTATTAAATGTGTACTCGTTGTGTGAAAGTATAGTATAGTATAGAAAATTAGTGTTCAATTTGTTTGACAACCTTTTTTCCAATACACGGTTTATTGATCTCGTCCATTCAATACAGATTATCGTATACTATATACACGTCAAGTAATTGTAGTGAATGGTTATGTATGTTGTGTGCCATCAGCGCTCATCAACAGATCCCGGGGCTCGCAGTTCCGCTAAATTGCATGAAAAATGTTTAATTATTTGGTGTCCGCTCTTCTCTCTCCTTTTCATCCCATCCCTCTAGACGTACAACGACTCAGCCTTTTAATGATGAAGTGATTCAATGCTGTGCCATATGATGATTATTGATATGAGAGAACAGGCATATCATAAGTGGAAATGGATGTGTGGTCACTAAACTTGAGACCAATAGTGAGCACATGAGAACTCTATAAAGGATAAGATTTTGTAATAATTAACTATTTTATCGTTAATTTACTTAAGCTCTGTTGTACTTATTATTTACATTATATTAGGATTTAAATAATGAATGGACTTATGCTTAATATCTAGTCATTTGATACTATTTATAGTTATAATTAAGGTTTGGCTCTAAAACTCTATGCAAAGTATTGAATGTCAACTACTGTTTGGCAATTGTCGTCAAACATTAATTAAAGTTTGTAATGAATAGTATTAATGATTAGACAAATTAAATAACATTATTTGAGTAGTGAGTACAATGCACAATGTCCTAGTTAGTACATTAATTGGAAAAATAAAGCTAATTCTTTATCATTCAGAGTGACACAAAAGTATAGAAACTTATGAATGAAATGTTTTGATGTTTAAAATCGAGATTTGATTATCAAAACGAAAATAAAGCATTAAGACATAATATACTATCTTTTACTTACCAGAATAGTAACTACACATTTTTTCTCTTTATATTCAGAGATAATTAGTGATTTCTTTACTATATAAAACTATATTTTTAGTCGTGTAAAAGAAAACAAAATTTGTATCCGATTGTACAGTATATACCTTTCACTGGGAATGCTTTCACTATATCTTATATACCTTAAGGAAAATGTCTTAAATATTTTTGTATTTATTAGAAATAACTATCAATTCTGTATTGTGAGGCAAAATTAATTTATTTCAATTAAGAACTGATTCAATCATGACAAAATAGTTGTCAAATAAGCTTAACATTAAACTATGAACCAAATTAATATTTTTATATCAAAACAAATATCTCAAATGCAATAATTCATGAAATCAATGTATGAATATATGCGTGAAATTCCTGCTAATTCTTTAATTAAAAGGTTATAGAAATTAAAAATAATGATAATTGACATGATTAGATGTTTGTGCGAAAAGTTTTATTGCAATCACTAATGACAAGCCAACCAAATGGACAGACACACAGATATATGCTATAATAAAAATGTCGGGAATTATAGAATCGCGTGATCGTTGTGATCAGACACTCAGAATCCGAGTCCAATGTAAATATATTTTATTTTCGATACAACAATGAATATAAGTTAAGACCTCAATACTGATGACATTATTTATTCTTACTTTTCTTACTTCCAACCGATGCCTAAAAGCTATTATTTATCGGGTTTTTTAGTTTTCACTTCTGTTTGACTTCCATTCGCTTTTATTATTGAATTCATGCCATTAGTATCACATCTATTCGCATCACAAATGTGTTATTTATAAATACAGTACAGTGTGTGCCATCAGTTCAATATATTTATAGGGTTGCTGCATTTTTCATTTAAAACTGGTACAATTATATATCAACTAGTAGTGTAAAATATTACAGTAGCGAAAGATCCTTTAATCAATCAATTTGTTACTAAAATTAATCGGATTTGAAAAGGGATTGATTTATTTGTTGCTTTTTTAATGAAAACGTGTCATTTTTATAAAATGTGTTTTATTAACAATTATATTGAGGTGTTGTTTGTGTGCGAAATACGAGTCAAATAAATGTTCACTTTTTTAATTAAATTTTTTATCATTTGCTATAAGAGACAGAAATGAATTTTATTTGGATTGGACTGTCGTGTACTGTAAGTGTATTTTGTTGTTAAGTCTCAGTGCAAATACGGGTGACTTCTTATCCATACTTATAATTTACTTCAAGGGATGAGAGAGAGAGAGAGAGAGAGAGAGAGAGATTCAAAGGATTTGAAAAAAATTGCTATAATAGTAATAATAGGAATGACACAAAATCCACGGCAAAAATCGATTGCTACCTATTTTTCGTTTCTCATTTCCATTGTATGAAATAAACTATTTTTAAACAATTTTATTTCCTTTGAAAAATAAAATTGTCTCAACCCTTGGATTCAATTATATTGAGAACTGATTAATGTTTGACTATAACTGTAATCCCTATGATATAAAGCGTTCGTTCACTTCATTCGTATGTGTTTTGCACTCAATTTCCACATATTATTCGTCGAGAACTCAATCATATACTCGACTGGAATTTCACTGCAGATTATGTCGTAAAACTCAGAATTGGTTTCATTTTTAGACCTCCAAAATGCTTATAATCGATAATATTTACATTTTAATCAAGATTTGTGCTAATAATCATCTCTCTCTCTCTCTCTCTCTCTCTCATCCCTTGAAGTAAATTATAAGTATGGATAAGAAGTCACCCGTATTTGCACTGAGACTTAACAACAAAATACACTTACAGTACTCTCTCTCTCTCTCACTCACTCACTCACTCACTCTCACTCTCTCTCTCTCTCTCTCAGACCAGACTATGAGTTTTAGTCAAACATTTATTTTTGTGGTAAATTATTTGTCTTTTGTGTTAAATATACGATAAGTTATAACTAGGAATGAAATAATAATGTAATTAAAAGTGGATATTATAAATGGTGGATATGTGTATGACTGTGATTAATACAAAACATATTCACTGTTTTGATCAGTTTTTGATTTTCAATATTTTAATCCTTTATTTCAATTTCATACGAGAATTCAATTGATAAAACACTCAAACCTTTATTAATCGATGAATAAATATATTATGAATAATACAATTTCCTGAGTAATCAACTAATTTAAAGAAAAATGTAATAAATAGTGATTCAATTTTATCAAATGAGTATTACATAAACAAATATTCATATAAAATGATTACAAAGAATTAATATTTTTGAAAATCAAAAACTGATTAAATGAATGAATGTGTTTTGTATGAATCACATGGATACACTTAGCCCATTTTTAAAAACCCACTTTTTATCCATTTTTCTTGCAT
>CAJPVJ010002716.1:0-12437 GCA_905397405.1 Oppiella nova
GCGGATAAGGCACTACACATCGGAACCTCTCCCTCACGAGTGGCGGCGCAATGGGTTGCGGCACTTGTGGCGACTCCTTTACCGCACTCTTCGTCAGCCGATTCTTAATCACCTAAACATTTGACACAAAAATAAAGCAAACATTTAAGACATAAAATTCGTGACATTTGACACCAATTGTCAAATGTATGGAAAAAATGTTTCTCAGAAAAGAGACTTAAGAGACAAACAAATAGTTTTTGTCAGCAAATGATTGATTGCTTGCATAAGAGCACAAAGACTTACGGTATTTGTGTCGTCAAAAGAGGACTGTTTCTTATGTGACTGTAATTCCGGTAACGACTCGTTAGGACAGGAGCCGGACCTGATGTGAAGGGGCGCCACACTGTTGGGCGATGTGTCCACAAACGACGGATTATCACACGAAAAGCTATTGTTGTGGTTATTATTACTATTATTACAGTTATTATTATTATTATTCATCTGATGTTTGCGTTTAGGCTTTGAAGACGTCAAGCGTTTTATGAAATTTGATTTCTCTTTCGTTTTTGATTCCTTTCGATCGGTGGGCGGCCTATGACTGGTCGGTGTCATCGACGCCCCGCCGCCCGACGACATCACCGACACGTTTGGCGGCGGAGTTATGGCTGCGGCCGACGTGTTGGTGGCCATTGATATCGTGTTCCTCGTGGCCGCCACTTTCGGCTGATGCCATTGAGTACTACATCCAGTGAGACAAACCATACCATTAATAGATCGTAACACGATATGAGTTTCAATTTGATAATGCATTCAATAGCATATAATTATGACATATTATGGCAACAATTTCTGGACAAAAATACTCCTTATTATCATTTTCATCAACAAAACATTTTTCTGTCTGATTCGCTAAAAGAGATTCAATCTCTTAATGATTTGAATGACTTTAATGTCCTTTTAATAGCACTCAAACATATTATTAGTGGATAAAAGAGATGTGTAATTGCGATGAAAGAAAAGTTTTTGCTTATATCTAAACTTTTCATATAAAATGCTTAATAAAAATTCTGACAAAAGGGAATCATTGTATGAAATTCTGGATAATACACGAAAAATTATTTAAAAACTCATTTATAGGCAAACATTAGAGAAAACTAAATAAAAAAAGTTTGCTTTTAAATGGATGTCTGCTCTTAAAAAGTCCATCGACTTAATGGACCTCTAATTTGAATATTAAGTCTCGGCATAAACAGCAACAAAATCTAATACTTTATTCAAACTAATGTAATGATTATAAGTAACGAATACTTATATGATTACCGGAACTGGAGATCAGTGTCTCTCTGGGTTTGTGTTTTGAGAAAACATAAGTCATTATAACTTTCCATTTGTAATAAAAACTTCACATTAATAGCCAGAAGTTGTGTTCAAAATAAGCAGTCATTAGCACAACATTATTCCGGAGCTAATGATTGAGAATCGCGTTCACAAAAAATGAATTCTTAACACAGAATTCATTAATCAAATAAAAACATCATTCCTATTGAATTCAACGGCAATTTGCAAATAATTTCGCTTCACTTTACTATCAATTAGTCAAATGATTAATAGTTTTGACCGAAAAAAGTTTCATAATTATGTTATTAAACTTATACTATTAAGTTATTAAATGACATTTATAACTAAATATTAAACAATTGTATGATTTCTATATAAGTTTAAAATCTAAAATCAAACCATGAGAAAAATTAGATTTCATTTTCAAAACTATCACTCATTTGATTGCCATAAATGCTATTTAAATGAATGCAAAACTGGATTAATATGGAGATCTCGCTTACCTTTGATTGAGTGAGGACTGGGAGGCGGACTGGGGTTTGGAGACGAGTAGCGACTGGTTGAGCGCTTGAGCCAATTGACTCTGCGGTGAATTGCGTTCGTCCGACGGCTTAGTATTAGGCACTAAAATACTACTGAGTGGTCGACCGGGCCGTTGAGTGGGCGGCGGCGGTGGCACTAAAGCCGACAAATTTCTCGACGCGTCGTAAATGGGTTGACCGGTGGGTCGCGGTCTTGCATAGACTATTGCATTATCGGTGGCAGTGCTGGCGGTGTTGGGCTGTGAGCTCGTCGGCTGAGCGATCACCTCATTGACCGCCGCAGTGGTTGTCGACGCCGATGGAGCTATCGATGGTTTGGCGTGANGCGACTGAGATCTTTGATACACGGGTGCCGGCGCTGGCGGTGAGGCCGAGCACAGGGAGTGTCGCTTTTGATTGATGCCATTGTTGGCGCTGTGATCAGCACTTCTTTGCGATACAGTCGCCGATGTAGTGTCCGGTGATTGCGTTGCCAACAGAACGCCAGGCGCTGTACTCGTCGTCAATATTAATGCTGATGACTGTATGACTGGACCAGAAACTGATGACATCACCAGAAACACAGGCAATGAGTGAATGAGTGGAAACAAAATGATGATAAATTTTATTTGTTTTGTGCGTTCAATCAATGGATAAATTATGTTTACGAATGAGAGAGCAGTAAAAGTGGTATAGAAATAGCATTTTTGGACAATAATGTGTGAGTGAGAGAGAGAGAGAGAGAGAGAGAGAGGGAGAGAGAGAGATGTGTGCGAATCGATTGTGTGGATGAAACTCCAGTCAATAACAGTTGACTAAATACTCAACTATATTCGCATGCTATTCACCAGCAGCTTCTGTATTTAATAGAGAAAAAATAAACTTAGTAATTTAGGCTCGCTTTTTGAATTTTTTCAATTTTCCGCATAAACTGCAAACGCTAACATATTTGTCAAAATGTGTTTTAATTCACACAAATATTAATGCAAATATTTATTTAAGGGATACAATTTTCTAGGAAAACATTAATTTATTATTCATTTCAATGCATTACATAATGCCGTGAATGCAGTGGTATTTCCTTTTGTGGGAGAAAAGCCTTCAAACGAAATGAATTCATTAAAATAAATCTGTATTTTTTGGACCATTTACTTGATGGATAGACAACTCAAGTGAACGAGTGATAAATACATATAACATAGAAGTTATATAAAAAATTGTAATCAAAATAAAAGTCCGTTTCCGACAAACAGAAAGGGCTGACAAACCATTAGTTGCCAATATTGTGGCGAAAAATCGTATGCCGTTTAAAAAGGCGACAGGAAATGAGGCAAATGTTTCGACTGAGAGTCCGATTCGCTTATTTGGGAATAAATAAAAAACGGGAGGAAAAGGAGCACAAAAAAGAGGCTAACCGTCCAAAAATAGATACATATCCTCCATAAGGAATTGAATGGTGAACACACAGAAGCGACAAAAAAAAGTAAAGGTTTACTAACCGGTGACCGGCATTACTGCAACTATTGGAGCACTGGTTGTCACTTTGGATGAGGGATTGGCGTTGGAAAGGGATGTCATGATAGCTGCTGACGAGGGCTGCGGACTACTAGCTGTCGTCGTATGACTGTGTGATGACTGACTGGCGAAGGCGTCGGTCGTATTACTCATACTCTGCAACAAGACTACGGCCCCCGAAGTGGTGGGCTCTGGCGATATGGCGGTCGTGATGGGGGCGGGCGGTGCGCACCGAGAGGGCGTGTTCGTGTTGATTGAGGCCAACTTCATGAGCGCTCGGGCCGACACATTCATCTCGACGAAACTGATGGGAAAGATGCCGATGCGGTCCATGAGCTTGCCTAGCCGGGTTAAGAGCAGGTGAGCTGCCTATTGACATTAGTGTAGGCTGAAGCGCTTGCTGTCCGTCAGGAAGAGGAGCTGTAGTCACTGGGCCTTCAGCATCTCCCGGATGTTTACGTGGTGTAAAACAACATACAGATGTCATTTGGGCTCTCAATTTAGTGTCAATTTCTATCGTATTTCGACTTTTTCTATGAATTATTTCAACACAATGTCATATATTGTACTCCATTATAGACATTGAGTTTCATATCAACGAGTTTTTAGTCAAATAAATCCTAATAAATATTTGACAAAAAAGTATATTTAAACCTGATTTACAGTACAATATATGTCAAGTATTAACAATGATTTATAGACATTCCTCTCATATTAACTCGTATTATAACATTGAGTTTGAGACTTAAATTTAGTTTTTAACCGAAAACACTATTTATAAAAATATATGTATAAAATGATGAATAAAAATACAGAATTTGCTGTGAAGTGCATAAAACTAAAACTCGCATTTGTATTTTGAATTTCAATAATAAACACTTCTCGGAATTTTAATACTTTTGTTTAAACAATGCCTTTAGTAATTGAAAGCGAAAATAATTATACAATTCAATGAATAAATTAATATTTCAATGCATACTATAAATACAGTAAACTCTATGGGGAAATGGAAAAACAAATCCAAATCACTATTTGTTTAATTAATTAATTCCTAAGTATTCATAAATATTAACAATTCAATGAATAAATTAATATTTCAATGCATACTATAAATACAGTAAACTCTATGGGGAAATGGAAAAACAAATCCAAATCACTATTTGTTTAATTAATTAATTCCTAAGTATTCATAAATATTTAATTATTAAATGAAAACTTATTTTATTATCAAATGCAGCGTTAGATAAACAATGAATTTATATTGTAATCAAATATTTAAATCGATTAATTTACATCTCAAAAACTCTATACTTAAATAGTAAAGCAAATGTGAAATATTCATTAATTATTGTGACATTTCACGATATGATTAGGCATTGAGTGCTTATGTAACTGCAAAACTACATGCATTTGTGCAGTGAAAGTGTCATAAACTAATCCTTTCGCACAATAAATTATTTTGTTATCCCTATTATCCCAATGATTTCAAAACACACATAAAACTAACATTAATATAACAATCGATTTTTAAAACTCAACACAAAAACAAACAATTTTTGCGTGAAATGTGAGCACAATTATCTCCATACATGTAATATATGTGCGAATTCTGTATTAAATAAAACTCGACATTAAATCTCAATTATGATCGTAAGAGTTGTTTAGATTATATAATAATATTTCGGTTCAGATTCTGCTGATTCTTTATTCAAGTTTATCATGAAATAAAAAAATAACAACAAAAACCTTCAAAAATAAAACAGATATTAAACAAAACTTTAATCTCAATGCAGACATAACACATAAAAACAAGAGAACCGAAAGAATTCATTAAAACAAAGTTCACATTCACTGCCAAATGGTATGCAATGGGAAGTCATTGAAACTTAAGCCGTGAATACTATTATTGTACTATTATTTTCGGTACGAAAAACAGTATTGAAATAAAAAGTGAAAATAAATTCTGAGATAAAAGTCTACGAAAAAACGTATAAAAAATGCTATCACTGAATAGTAAACGATTGGATGCAAAAATGGATAAACATTTCACAAAAAACCATAACAATAAAAACATCTAATAATACCTGTTCTCGGAGATTAAAATAAAAAATTCAATCAACAAAAACTGTTTAAAGCAATCTTAGAGTTTTCAAATTTTAAATCTATGCTATCATTAAATATCGTAAAATAGCCGAAAATAAAAAGAAAACACAAATACTATAAACAGTAATACAATACTCGATAGAAAACAATAATAAAAATTCACAAAATAGAGACATTAGTACAACAAATAGATAATACAATATACGAGTCAAACCATATGTACTGTATTTATATTGAATTTATGGAAATAAGTCATTAAATACTAAATGCGAGTGAATGGGTAGACAATACATACCTTGCATTGCGGAGGAACGGGAGAGGGCGGCGGGACGAGCACCTGGACATAGCTAGCCGGCAGAAAACCAGACTTGTTGTTCAGCTCTCCGTGAAACCAATTTTGATCAATACGTTTACGTAATATTATAATATCTCCCTTTTTGAACGATAGATCACTGGAAACAGACAACAAAAATAATACATTTTAGCATTCATTTTCAATTATTGTATTGTATTACGGTACATATTTTTGGCAAACAATTATTCATTCAATAAATCAGTTTTCAATTATGCAAAAGAATTGCAATTATGTTACGAAAAAAAGTACTTTCTATTGTTTTCAATTGTATAATACAGAAATTATTGGAGTAAATGAGATTCATGTCATTGACATTCAACACATGAATACCACATTCACAGGAAGAGACAATGAAAACAATAATTGTTTGATATATGAATATTCAATGGCATAGACACACGGACTGGTAGGGGATAGGTGTCTGTCGTGAGAATGCAATGTTTTGCTTCATTATTCCTATCACTCATATGTGTAGAGAATTATTAAATTATATTCAACTGACGTTTTGGATGAAAATTATATAACAGTTATATAATAGCAAATGAAAACATATTTAGTTTACAGAAAACTATGAAAACTATTTACTAATTGCTGTTTATATAGAGAGAAAGTCACAGAATATTCACAACACATGAATACGACAGAGAATTATAAAAACTTTTTTCAGTGAAAAATTATTTACGGAATTTTAGCGTCCAATTCATCATAAGATATGTATACAAACAGTTCAGTGAACTGAATACAGTATATGAGAGAGAATTTGCTGTTTTTTGTGCTCAAAAAAGTGCTCATAAATAATATGCGAGAGAATCTCGGAAAAAGCAAAAGAAACAAAAATATTATATTAAGAAATGAAACCTAAAATACCAGTAATTGTATAATTCATAAAAAATGTTTTTTGTGCTCAAAAAAGTGCTCATAAATAATATGCGAGAGAATCTCGGAAAAAGCAAAAGAAACAAAAATATTATATTAAGAAATGAAACCTAAAATACCAGTAATTGTATAATTCATAAAATGGATTAACTGTTTGTATGTAATGTTCAGTTGAGGGCATACATTAAAACTGTAATGAATTTAAGGGTTGGCCCGAGATTTAGTTATGAAAAATGGGGTATTTCTCGCAAAAAATACATTTCTTCTGTACATAAGAAAAAATTAATGCATTTTATAAGAAAAACGAAAAAAGTTTTACTCATTTTTCACTACAAAATGAATAAAAAGCACACAAAAACGAAAGATTAGAAAACTTATGTATAAACTTATATTTGTTTTCATAATTTGTTGAACAATAAAAGCTTACCAGTGCTCTGAATAGCCATTATATGGCAAACGATAACTGTCTGAAACTTTTTGTTATTACTGTTATGTAGTCTAATGTACTTTTTGTGGTGGACACCAAATAATTGCCTAAACATTAGTATGTGGGCGATATTTGAACTTTTATGGGAAACCATAGACGCCTTTAATCTGATATTTGTTGTGAATAGCATTTTATGTGTAAACACGACATGAATTCAATTTGAATATTAATAGGCAAGGAATGTATGTGTGTTTTGGGAAGGGATGGGAAAGGTATGACAATCAACATTGGGATGGGTATACAGAGCGGAGATATACATATTTGAGTTGTATTTATGTAATCAATCATAAAAAGGGACACAAATAGGAATAAATATATTTTTCTCGTTTTGGAATGATTTCCGTTAAGGAAATCAAAAATTAAACATTAAATTAGAGAAAAATAAGTGTTTTTTATTTAATTTATTTATAAGGTTTCCATTTCGGCGTCCAATAAGACGTGGAAAAATCAAAAATCAATTTTCAAATAACTAATGAAATTATAAAATGTATGGGAAAATAGTTGTGCTCTCGTTTTCACGATTCAAACCATCGTTTTTATAGTATACCTTAAAATGCAATTTAAATATTATTATCAATACTTATGATCTCTCTCTCTCTCTCTCTCTCTCTCTCTCACTCTCTCTCTCTCTCTCTCTCTCTCATGTTATCGATTATTTCATTACTATTGGGGAGGGGATGGAGAAGTAGATTTCATATCACTATTAAAAAAGTAATAATTTCAAGAATCGATTCAAGAGTGTGAGAGAAACCTAAGCGAATAGAAAATACTGTAATCTAACGAAAAACTAAAAACACAAGTACTGTAAATACAAATATTTGGTTTTTGGTCACAAAATTATTCGCAAATCAAGAATTTTTCTCATTTTGCAATCAAATTAAAAGTCAGTAATTTGTAATTTATTGATAAGAGATTTGTAATTATGCGAAAAATATATATCCACTTAGAAAAACATTTTATTGCTCATTAAATGTCTACAAGAGAGAGAGAGAGAGAGAGAGAGAGAGAGCCACAAGTTCTCATGGTTTTGGGTGAGACAGACAGACAGACAGTAGTGAATGAGAAATACTATAAAATCTCGATTATCACTAAGAAATTTAATACTAAAAATGATTGAAATACTCGTATTTCTAATAAAAACAGAAAATCAAAAAAATTAAACAACTATTAATAAATATAATGGTGAAGCCATTATTGGTACTCTTAACGAGAATTTATTTTAATTCAAAAAAATCAATCAAAAATCGTTTCGTATGACGACTTGAAGAAAACAAGTACTGAATATTTAAATAAATATAAAACAAATTGATATTCAAACTACAGTATATACTGTATCTGAGAAAAAAAATGAAACCCAAGCAATTTGATTGATTGACAAAATAGCTTTTTAAATGATTATAATTTTCTATAGATTATTGAAATCAATGCTAGCTTTCTGTCAAACAAACAATTATATTGTGTTATAAGAGAGAAAAGGGGAGAAACAGATAAATGTCCCAAAAATAAAATCAAAATTTTAATAGTTATTTATTCACACAATTTATGTGAGAAAAGGAGCTATGGTTGGAGAGAGAGAGAGAGGGAGGGAGAGAGAGAGAGAGAGAGGGAGAGAGAGAGAAAGGGAGAGAGACATACCAGAAATTTTTTCGGTGTTCAATTAAAAAACAAGTTTAAAGTGCAAAACGGGTTTCACTTTATATACTTTATGTGCAATTGATATGTGCTTTTCGCCAAACGATTCATTAGTTGTTAGCTTCAAAAAGCAAAATCACAAAAAAACACAAAACGCTGTTTTGAGGAGCAATTAAACTGCAAAAAATGTAAGTCTGAGAGGAATGGCAGCTCTCGATCGCAATTAATGGTCTCACAAGAAATTAAACATCAAATCGCTTCTCGGAATCGTTAAGAAATCAAGAATTTTTGTCTACATTTCTGCGACTCATATATTAGATTACTTTCCCATTAGGTGTGTGCACCGCAAAAAACATTGAGAAATATTATTTCAGACATTTTCGGCGTTTCTTTACTTTTATAATCACTAATATTTATTTGGGAATCGATTTGAGAGAGAGAGAGAGAGAGAGAGAGAGAGAGAGAGAGCTGACGTGAACTCCTAACTAATAAATAAAAATAATAAAACAAATTTAGATTTCAATTCCTAATCTATTGGTTTCGGTCAACAATTTTTCACTTTTCAAATAGCGTTTGACTATTTTTTTATACATCATATCTGCTTATAGTCTTAATGTTTATACTAAAAGCCTTTTTCACTGTCAGAAAAGTCATTAAAAACAGATTTAAAACGGCTCAATGCATACATCGCTGTGTTTAGGTAACAAAAAAACAGTTACTCTTTTCAAACACCATAAAAGTTTATATAATAATAAATGTCTACAATCCGGGTGTTATGTGTACTAAGAATACCAGTGTCTGAAACTATTGGATGAGTCGCTGCCATATAATTATCAATTGTTTTAAGTCTTCATATTTGTATTCATAAACATTTTTGGGACAAAAGCTATATTTACATTAAATTATTAAAGCATATGATAGGAAAATATTGAATGTATTTATTGGCAAACTATATATGGAAATAACAAAACGCGAAAAATCAATTAAAAACTAATTAAACTCATGAACGCATTCTTGAGTTATGAATATTCTCTGACTTTTAATTAGAAATTTAAACAAAAGGCAAATAAAAAATAAAACACACAATAAATGTGAGAAATTAAAGGCATATAATGTATGGTAGAAAACACATTGGCGTTCATAATAAGGGCTCATAAATCAAACGCCAAAAACATAATTAATAAACAAACGCATCGGAAATGCGTTAAACGCGAAGGTGTTGAGGGAAAGGGATGTATAGATAAAAGTATTGACCAAAAATAGATCTGTCCCTAAGTTGTGAACAAAATGAAACATTTATGGCAAACAATGTCTGCAATGTCTAATGAATGTGTCGCTGGTGTGGTGTACGAGGGAAAGGCGTCAAACATGACATTAAATGTAATATAATTTAATGGATATAAACGGCAGACAAAAGAGACAAAAAGAAAATTCAAATAAAATAAATGTGAATTAAGGGCTAAAATTAGGTTAACTAAACACATTGGCATGCGATAGAGGTTTGCGATAATATTATTGACATTAATTCCATTGGCGTCTAAACAATACATATGAGAGACTATTATAGACAGAGATATTAACCATAAGTGAGACTCATATATAAATAAAAAAGACTACTCTTTTAGGCCACTTATCAGATGTTCAGTGAAACAGTTAAACCATTTTATTAATTAACACACATATGAGGGGACAATATAATTGATAATAAAAAGACAACACATTTCCAGTACCAAATGATCCACGTAATTAGGGGACTCGGATATTACGGGACTGGTAGGCAAAGAGTTGCAGTGAATACATCTAATCATCATTTTTCTGTCAGAGGTTGGCGTTACTGATAACACGGCTAACGATTAGATAAGTGTACTTTTATTGCACAATATGCTAGCAAAATAGTGTATGAATAATAGTAAAATAGCATTACAATGAATACAATGAATAGAATAGGAATTAAATCATAAATTATATCCAATAGAAAGAAAAATTTGATTTTCCGTACATTTCGTAGAGAGATATCAATTGCTATTTATTATATCCCTTTCGCTGCTAAATACAACAGATATTATGCTATTTATTCTGTGCTAACATTATCTATGGCTATACAGTAGGGTTTGCCATAATTTAATCGCGTAATGTCTTTTTCATACAAATGTTTTCTCTGTTATTATTCCGGAGAAACATTGTTTGAATTTTGGGAAAATGAAATTCAAATGAAATTCAAATCATAATATAAGGGTTAACTTAACTTAAACATAAACATACTGTAGATAACTGGCACACAATGAGTGTATATAGATGTCTACAAGAGATGTGAAACATAGATACTGTGTATGAAATACTTAACTTATACTTATAAATAGGGTCTTAAGAAAAGGCAGTTTCTCTTGACTTTCAAATATTATGCAACAAAATGTGAAATTCCTCTGAAATACTTGAATACCATTCACTCAAATAAATTGCATTCAAATCTCATTTGGGAAATGTTGGCTCAAAAAAAGCAAATGAAAAGTAAAAACAAAAACACGGCTCAAAAATAAGCGAAAAACAAATCGAGAAATGAAATTCAATTTAGCATTTTTGAGATTCCCAGCAATGTTTGTGCATTTGATTCACAAAATAATAGCAGTTTTAAAGTTAATTAAAAGTCAAACGCAAAGTGAAAAAAGCGCAGAAATATATAAACAAAGCAATATTTTAAGCGTAAATCCGAAACAATAATAAATATATTTCAAACAAACAGATTTCGGATTCATGAATAACTACCAAACACTCAAACAAAACATAAGGCAAAAAGTTTTGTAGCGTTTTCTGGCGAAATGTTAATCGAAAAAAATGTGTTCAAAAAGTTTAACATAACGTAAGACGAGAGACACACAAAACAAAAGCAAAAACAACTAAAACACATAAAAGAGGTTTTCTTTTTCATTCCGATCTATAGTTTCGAGAGAAATATATTTAAATAAAACAATTGAACGGAAAGAGTGTTAGAAAACAACAAAAAGCGAGAATTAAAACCAAAAATGGAGATAAAAATTGTCGGAAACAAGAAACACATTATTTGTGAATCTAATGACTTTCTAACCGTAAAGACAATCATAATAATTGAGTCAAAAATCATGAATACCCTTCCAGTTCCTTTCCATCGTAATTGTACAGAGCCTTAGCTCTGGGCAGGGAGTTGGGGGTCGGGACCAACTGTTTGACTAAACTCTGTTGTTGTTGTAGTTGTGGTGGCGTTTGGCTTGGATTTGACTGCGAGTGTGGCGTCGAGTGACTCAACAATTGACTGATGGATACGCCGGCCATTGACTGCTGGCCGGCACCGGGGCCCACACCGCCGGCTCCGGGATGCGAACCAAACTGTAACAAATCGTGGGCATCATTGCGATCAGTCGACGGTTTTCGGTTGCTTTTAATGCCTGAAAAATGACACCAAATATATAAAAGTCAATTAAAAAACTTTTCTTTCGCTGTTATATTAATTAACATTTTGTGTTATCAGTGACACAAACCGTCATTAAATTCATTATAATTTTATGCTTTACTGTACTTTTCAGACGATTTTCATTTATAATTAATGAAATGCGCGAAAAACAACTATTAATTATCGGACAGTTATTTCTTCGCT
>CAJPVJ010002718.1:0-12428 GCA_905397405.1 Oppiella nova
GCAAATGAATGCTATTATTATTGACACAACTCTCGCAACGACAGCCACATTCCTGTCAATGAGACAATCATACCATACAATCAGATATTTATCGATATATCGATTTTATTGCAATGACAATCACTTTCAAATACGCTTTTATTTGATGATTGAAAAATTGCAATCAATTAGAGGTACCGTTAATTTGGGTTTCGGTGGACGAGAGAAGACAGTTATAAGACTCAAGTTATTAGAAGCGGATCCCTTGTCTGTGAACAGCATTTCTATTCACTATAATATGATATGTTTTGCAAACAAACCGACAAAACAATAGATTTTATGAATGAAATGACAGTAAATGAGTGATCAGTGGATTGGAGGTTAAGTTTAATAAACAGATGGTTCGCCCGTAACGGATGTATTGATTACAACATTTTCAATCAAATTATTAATTAAATGTAAAATTAAAATTAAAATTTCAATTCAACTATAGTTTAGTCGCAAAAAGTGAAAATCAATCGAAAGAGAGAGAGAAAGACAAACAGTGAGGGAGAGGGAGAGAGAGCTATAGGGAGAGCATTGGATGTACGCAAAGGCCAACACAATCGCACGAAAGTTGAGGTATAATATAAAATGAGCCAAAATTAGAGCATCCGATCAATTGAATGGGATGTGACTTCTGCTCATTCTTGTGGGCAAACCATTCAATGCATACCATTGACGCCTATGAGAGGACACACCGATGTGTGTGCGCTCTCCACACACTTATCCCATACCTATTCATTCACTTTTCATGACTATCCTAACAATTATGATATGCCATCACTTTAATTGTCTCAACACTTATCCCTATAATTAACATAACTTTCGTATAAATTAATAAAATGTAAAAATAAAGCCAAAGTTAAGCAAAAAATTTATCATTAATTTTGTCATCAAATAAAAGCTGTACTCCAAGTATACGTAATCATAAGACATGTCAAACACATGTCATTAGAGATTAATCTTATTATGTAATCAATGGTAGACCAGACCTGACAGACATTTGGTGGTGAATCCGACATCACTTGAGGGACAATACTATTAGGGATTCAAAGCTAATATTGAATCAATGGTTAAGACAAACATTACAATCAATTAGACTTACATTCAATGGTTGAATTGATTATGAAATGTATTTTAATAGATGTAATGATTTGTCAAAAATAGATGTTTGGATACAAAACAATGGCAAACGAGAGTTGAATACAAAAGTGATTTCTTATACATTCAGATGTATTGCTAGTATTTGAGACCAAAATATCGTGTATTTCGAGAAAATGTGTTCACAATTGAGGTCACAATTGAAATGAGTTCACAAACTAATGACCCTGCACATACAGTGTCTTTGACCACTAATACATACAAATGGCAATCAATATACAAAACACTACTAAACACTCATTTGTATACATTTGGCACTCAATTGGCTGTAAACGGGTCAATGTGTTGACCACTTATGTGTCAAACTTGCACTCAATTAATGACTTCCAACTCATTATTGTATTTATGAAGCAATTAAGCACTCATTCCGTCATTCAGTCATACATTTGAATCGTTTCGACGAAAACATTGCATATTTTGCTTTCATTTGACGCCAAACTCTTTTGCCATCTATTGATCCAATCGCTTATTATTAAGAATCCAAGTCTTGTCTTAACTTTTATTTTATAATCCCTATTATGCCATAAATTCATCTTTTATCAACTTTTTTATAACACTCACACCAATTAGAAAATAAATTTTTATTATAGTCTATTAGTGGTTAATTATAGGCCATACAACATAAGTCTTAAATGGCAGGCAATAGTAGCTCCCAATTGATTACTTTTATAAACTTATTCTTTAGTGTAAAGAATTACTTATTGTATTGCATTGAATTGTTCAATAAACTTAAATTACATCTCAATTTATTAATTTTATTTATAACATTAATTTTATATAAAATTGTTGTCAAATTACTAATAAACTACTATTAGTTATAATACCTTTTAACTGAAAAAAATCGTAATTTTGTTTTTTATTATCAATACATTTATCAACTAAAATATCATTAATGTTTTATTTATGAGTTTCATTGTATAATTAAGATTTATTATCAAATTAAAAGCATTTGAACAGATGTATAAAATATGAAACTTAAAGTAAGAATATAATGCAGTGTATAATTATTTTATAAGAAAAATTTGATGCAATATTCTTGTATAAATTTGAATAAATTTAATGTTAACATAAATATTTTGGCATAAAAATCAATAAAATTTAATTAATTTATATTAAAAGTTATGCTTAATAAAAATGTAATAGGGGTTTTTATAAACATATAACTCATAAAATAGTACATTATCTAATGTCATATCCATACAGTAATCCCGGTGCCCTTTTACTCTACGCTATTCTGTTTATTCAGTCTCTGGTACTGAAAGCTTTTTGCAAATATTTTTTTATGTCTTATCGATTTTGTATTATTCAATATTAAGTGATTTGAAATCCAATAGAAATATTAACTAGTAGTTAAATATTAAGGATTACATATTTAATACTATAATATGACATTCTGGTCACTCCGGGTTCCGACATCTCATTATTCACTCAAATTAAAGGCTAAAGTTATTTATAGTTACGGCTATTGTTTTCATTTACTTGGAGACATAAAGTGTTAAAACCTTTTATAGTGATATGAAATTGAGTTAATGTTTGAATGATGTTTTTATGTAACGATCAATACGGGTGTTGGGAGTCTGCGTTAGAATTGATAGCAAAAATGAGCAAACATTTCCGAGGCATCCAAACGTTGAGTACAATCAATACTCGACGCGAAACATAGTTACGATGAGATTATTGTGTATATTCTGTATATTCTGTATATTCTGTATATTCTGATGGGTGGAGGACTGGAGGACTGGCTCACGACCACTCTCTTCACATCTCCATAGCTGACGCTTTCTATGCGATACACTCTATGCCGAGAAAACTAATACACTTCACGATTATTGTCAAACTGTGCTCTAAATGCTCATTACATGCGCTCTACGGCTGTAGGCATATGAGTCAAATGGACAGTAGGGTTATCCTTACCATGAAATACAACTGTTTTCAATATTATTAACAATTATGATTAGTAGACCTCTTCTGATTCGCAAATGTCTAGTCGTAAGCGTTGTATTCATAGTCACTTGTGTTACACTTCATTTCAAAGGTAAACCATTTCTCTAATTCTTATCTCTATTCAATCAAATTTATATCTCATTTCATTATTCTGTTCAATATTTTAACTTTACTTACTCTCTATTACTTCTCTTTCTCTCTCTCCTTTGCATTCATATTATTCATAACTTTTGAATACTTTACAATGTATTATAAATCTCTATAAAATATATTAAAATAACATTTTATCAACAATTCTTTACAAAACTTCTGCTGAAGTCGGAAATTTTTCTTTAATTTTATATATCATTTACATTACATTTCGTAATAACACTGTGTTTTTCGTTGAGTTTATGCTATATCTCAGGGGATATTTTTGCTCAAAAAGGAAACAATATTTAGGAGTTTTTATTGTTTGCCATCCACTTCTGTTTCATCCACTTTTCTTAACTCAGCGTTTTGTTGAACTTAAATTTAGAAAATATTATGCTCCAGGAAATTGAGTTTGTTTTAAGTAATAAAACATCTGAAAAATATTTTTCGATAATGAAATGAATTAGAAACTTAATTATTTAGATACAACTCATGAATTCTAAATATTAGGTAAAGTAATCAGACCTCACCATTACTACTTATAATACATTTATGGTGTACTTCTGTATGTACTCCATAATCCATTAACGGTTTTAATGGGTATAATAATATGTTAATGTACGAAAGCAGTATTAATACGTTAATCATTTATTCAATATATTCTCAATCATTCAATGACACTCAAATTTAATTATAAATAAAATTTTAATTACATTACAAATGTTATTTTAAGGGAAAATTACTTCAGATTTTGTTTATGTTAATATTTTATGGGATACTGTATTATATCATATTATTCTTGTATCAAATGAATTATTTATGCATCGATTATCAATTTTGTGAGCTATAATCAGTAACAAAGACTATTTTATTAATTTGTCATATTTTCATATTTAAATGTTAAACTATCATATTGTATTTATCCATTTTTGAGAACACATTTTTCAAAACCCCTAATTTTATTGATCTTAAAATTAAAGATTCAAAACACAGATTCACAAATTCTTAACGATTTTCTAACTGCTATTTACAACAATTGCTGCCATTATGGAATTAACATAATTGATTTTTGAATACATTTCAGGACAATCACAACTAAACAATTCACTGCAAGAAATTCAATCACATAATAATGATAATCATTTTAAAGCTCGCAAACTATCTGAACACCAAAATAGCGATTCATTAAACAATCATAAATATGAGGAAAACAGTGAAACAATCAAAGACCAGCACTCGAAGAAGGAAACATCAAAACATATGTATAAATATTTCAACACAACAACTGTTGAAGAATAAGATCTCATTATAAATGAATTGTTTTTCTTATTCTGTGTCAGTCCTCATCATCAGATGACAACGAAGAAACCTCTAATCAACTTAATTAAGTCAAACCTCACCACTTGTACTAACCCAGCAATCAATGAATTCCCAACAGATGTGTTCAGTCAAAAGTCCCGATCCCGCGGAGCCATCGTTATTCATGTGGCGGTCGTCCTCTATATGTTCTACTGTTTGGCAATTGTTTGTGATCTCTATTTCCTACCATCACTTGAGGAGTGCTGTCAAGTAATGCTCAAACAATTTCCATAATTTATTAATATATTCATTCAAATGCTTTATTCTTATAGCGCCTTAACTTATCTGAAGACGTGGCGGGTATGAAGTTATTTAAATTATTATACTTTCAAAATACCTAAAATCAATGTATAACCCAGGTGCTACATTTATGGCGGCCGGTTCCAGTGCTCCTGAACTATTTACTGCTATATTAGGAGTATTCATCGCAAAAGGCGATGTGGGCACCGGTACTATTGTGGGCTCTGCCGTATTCAACATTTTGTTCGTAATAGGACTTTGCTCATTATATACCGGTATATTCATAATTTAATTTTATATTTAAACTTTATTTTAAAAATTTATTTTTAATAAATTTAATTAGCGTCTACTGAACTAAACTGGTGGCCAGTGGCCAGAGACTCGTCTTACTATACATTCACAGTCCTCGTCCTTATACTGGTCAGACATCTGACATAAAATAAATTATTTGTTTTATTATGCGATTACAAACATGTGTTTATTTTTACAATTATCGATAGTTTATATATGACGGCGAAGTGACAACATTTGAATCATTTGTTTTACTACTTCTTTATGGGGTTTACATCTTAATAATGAACTTCAATATTACAATCCGAGACTTTGTTCACCAGCAATGGGTTCAGTCGGGTCTCTCCCATACTGGCGATGAATTCGAGAATTTGAAAGCAAATTCTGGTGCCGTTCAGTACCACTCCTTTAAAGGTCTGTTTATATTATTGATTACAATTATTGTTGAATATTAAATTAGACTTTGTTGATTTGAATGAAGCATAATACTCTGACAGTGCTTATGTAGTATAACACAAAAACCATTATTTTTTATTAAGTTACAAAATAGAAATTGTTTAGAAAATTACAAACAAGTACCAAATTATTCTTGTTTTGTTCTTTAATAATATCTATACTTTAAAACTAAAATTATTTTTAAAAATTCTTATAAATACGGTATTTACAAACTAATGGATATAATTTATAAATTAAAAAATTTTCATCTAGTATATTAAAGTGTAGGATATAAGTAATTTACTTTATGTTTACTTTATAACTTTCGTATATAAGTAACTTTTGTATTTTTTTAATTTTCTTAATATTAACCAAAAATATATAGAAATGCACAAAAATATGAAATTTATTTTTTTAAATTCTTTTGAGAATTCTGTGCTAAAAATCTCATTAATTCAAAAAGCAGTTTCCTATTTATGATATATCAGTTTATTCTTGTTTATTAAATAAATAATGTGCATTGTACAGTACAGTACATGCAGTCCATATTAAATTAAATATTTTTGCAATTAAAATATTTAGATAGTAATGAAATAATACAGAACTTTTAAGTTAGAAAACACAATGAAATAAATATAGAGTAATATTACTTTGTAAAAGTTTATCAAATAACAAAGAATAATATAATTTTGGTGACAGTTGGAGGAAATGAAACCGGATTTGGTCAACGAATGGATGGATATAATAGACCACAAACCAGTTTATATGAAGCGGCAAACATTGTCATCATTAGACACAAGAGACTGTTCAGACCCATCACTAGGTTTGCAAAAAATTTAATTTATACAATTTGTAAAAATGCATTTTATTTATATAATTAATTATTTTGCACAGATTCCGATCAGCAGCTAATTTGATAATCATTCAGAGAGAAAAGGGTATTGAGAAAATATATGAAAATTTATTTTAAATTTCTATTTTTAACGTTTGTGATCAATTTGAAGCCAAATATCAAAGACAACTCCAATTACAACCACAACAACAAGAAGAACTCAATTTTGCCAAATCTTTTGATTCCGTACGAAAGCCATCCCTAGTTCCGGACCAACATTTCTGGAGGAGGGTTCCCAACCCAAGTGAGCCATTCCCACACAAATAAACGTTCATCTTTTATGATATTTATTTCAATCAATTATCTAAATGCAGACGTTGAAGGGTGGTATGAGTGCTGCAAATGGGGGGCCCGAGCGCCCCTCCATGCCATCTTATTCTATACTATTCCTGACTGTAAATCCAAACAACACCTATTTTTGGTCACATTCTTCATGAGTATAACGTGGACCGCAATCTTCTCATATGTCATGGTTTGGATGGTATGTATGATTTAAAAAGTTACTCAATTCATGTAATTATTATTAAATTATTTATAATATTCAAAACATATACGTTTCCTGAACTATAGGTCAGTTTAATTGGATTCACACTCGGAATACCCGACAGTATAATGGGAATCACTTTTCTTGCGGCCGGAACTTCGGTAATCATTTGAAAACTTGTTTTAATAAACATTTATAAATATGTTATGTTATTAGGTTCCCGACGCCTATGCCAGCTTACATGTGGCCAAAGCGGTTAGTTATTGTTAAGTTATTAAAATTTTCCATTTTATAAAGCTTTTTATTTGTGTGACCAGGGTCATGCAGATATGGCGGTAAGCAATTCTATTGGGAGCAATGTTTTTGACATTCTGGTTGGTCTGGCCCTACCCTGGTTTGTGGAAACAGCTATTGTTAACCCTGGTATTTATATTGTTGTGAATTCTTTATTCAAATATGTATTATATTATACATTGAATTTGTTTGTTTCAAATCTATTATCTCAATATTAGGCTCAATCTCATACATCAATAGTCGGGGACTTATTTACGCCATTATTCTTCTATTTCTGTCTCTTCTCGTAACAATATATCTCTTTCATCGCAATCATTGGACATTAAATCCTCAATTAGGTCTGAATTCATTCTCCATGAAAAGCTTACAGTAATCAATTGCATTATAATTTGTGAATAGGATATGCCTTATTGATAACGTATGCGATATTTTTGATTTTAAGCGGATTACTCGAATTTAATTTATTGGGTATTTCATTATATTACCGTATAATCATTTTAAAAAATTAAATTAAAACATTCATTTGTTTGATTAGGTTATGTGAACCCTCCCATGTGTGGCGAATAATCAATTACAGAATATTCTGGTTTAAATTGAGTGCAGATATTACGACAATATTCTGCTCACTGTTTGAGTTCTGTTTTGTGTAGACTCTGAAAGCAATCGTGAATTTGTGGCCAATTATACTGTATTTATGAGGTTATTGTAATCAATTATATCCATAATATGCGACAATCAGTTATACAGACGACATTGAAATCAATTCATTTGTCGTTTATATTTAATGCATAGCCTGTTATACACTATTCATAAAAAATGGTTTGTATTTAATTAACAATATATTGTTTGGTATTACAGTATTGTTATGTTTTGTTCACATCTTATATAAATGAGAGATACTTTTCATAAACTTTTTATTTCAAAACATTTTGAGATATAACTTAACATTGATATGACTTACAGTGCATATGAAATTCTGAGAAATTATCAAAATATTTCAACTAAAATGAATGTCATTAAAATAATGTAACAATTTGAACAGCAAATATAAAAAATTGTTTGTAATTTATTTCGTATAAATTTTATTTAACTTTAAACACTAAAAAATTCTAAAAAATATCAGATCTTAACAAACAAATATGGTCATAACTATGGAATTTAATTGTAGAATAGCTAAAAAATACAAGTATGAAAATTTATTGGTGAACTAACTTTATTTATAAGATTCAATTGTCTAAACGGTTAGAACAAGCCTTCAATGGTTTCAGTCTCAGGATCGATGTCTATGTCATAGAATGCAGGTCTGGTCGGAAGTCCCGGCATTGTTGTGATCTTAAATGGTATCAAATGTTAGCTAATTTTCAAACTTGATACATTATGTGAATTTCAAACCTCAGCGGCTAAGGGGTACAAAAATCCTGCGCCGATTGACGCTCTGATATCAGTGATAGGGAATGTAAAATCCTTTGGAACGCCTACAATATAGATACAATTAAATGGGCGTTTATTGTTACAAATGATAATTTAATTTTCAAACCTTTAAGATTAGGATCGTGGCTGAATGAGAGGTGGGTTTTAGCCACACAAACCGGTAAATGTTCACATCTTATATAAATGAGAGATACTTTTCATAAACTTTTTATTTCAAAACATTTTGAGATATAACTTAACATTGATATGACTTACAGTGCATATGAAATTCTGAGAAATTATCAAAATATTTGAACTAAAATGAATGTCATTAAAATAATGTAACAATTTGAACAGCAAATATAAAAATTGTTTGTAATTTATTTCGTATAAATTTTATTTAACTTTAAACACTAAAAAATTCTAAAAAATATCAGATCTTAACACAAAAATATGGTCATAACTATGGAATTTAATTGTAGAATAGCTAAAAAAATACAAGTATGAAAATTTATTGGTGAACTAACTTTATTTATAAGATTCAATTGTCTAAACGGTTAGAACAAGCCTTCAATGGTTTCAGTTTCAGGATCGATGTCTATGTCATAGAATGCAGGTCTGGTCGGAAGTCCCGGCATTGTTGTGATCTTAAATGGTATCAAATGTTAGCTAATTTTCAAACTTTATACATTATGTGAATTTCAAACCTCAGCGGCTAAGGGGTACAAAAATCCTGCGCCGATTGACGCTCTGATATCAGTGATAGGGAATGTAAAATCCTTCGGAACGCCTACAATATAGATACAATTAAATGGGCGTTTATTGTTACAAATGATAATTTAATTTTCAAACCTTTAAGATTAGGATCGTGGCTGAATGAGAGGTGGGTTTTAGCCACACAAACCGGTAAATTACCAAAACCAAGGGACTCATACAGCTAAAGACAATTGTGTTGAATTAAAATCTTTTTAAAATTGTTAACAATTTGTCATTTAAATTACTTTAATTTTGTCTTTTGCAAGCGAACTAAACTCAACTCCATTAGCGCCGTATATCTTTTGAGCAATGGTTTCAATCTTTTTCTGATTGATAGATAAAAAGATAAAATTATTAACAAGATATATAATAAGCTTAGCGATTCTTTACTTCAATTGAATCGTTCACATCATATGTAAACTTAGCGTTGGATGAGTTGGTGCTATCACTGGCTCTAACCACAGAATTGGCCAAATCTACGGCACCGTCTCCTCCCAGAGCCCAATGATCTGCAATACAGGCGTCAAAAGCGCCGCTTTCTTTGCATACTTTCTTCACGAGTTCCAACTCTTTATCGGAATCCGTCGAGAATTTATTAATAGCCACCACAACAGGGAAACCATACACTTTGGTTATGACATTAATGTGTGCCTTCAGGTTAGACAAGCCTTTCTCTAAAAGCTCTAAGTTCTGAAAAAGTAAAAAATAATCAAAGTATTTAATTAAAACCATTTTTAACTTACTTCTTCTCTGTATTCCTTGGGAATGGTAGCACCGGGAGTGACATTAGGTCCTCCCCCGTGCATCTTAAGGGCCCGGACTGTAGCCACCAGAACAGCACAATCGGGGAAAATGCCTTTTATGTAAATCACAAAATATAATACTGTATTTACATCATTTCTCCAAAGCTGCCATAATTACCTGAAGTTCTAGATTTAATGTTAACAAACTTTTCAAACCCAATATCAGCACCAAATCCACATTCAGTCACTATTTATGTTATAAATAGATATACTTGTTATCATGTGTGTGATTGGTAAAGACAAATAAAATCTCAAACATACAAACAAAACCCTTTTCTCCGACTAAATCCAAAGCAATTTTATCAGCAATTATTGATGAATTTCCATGAGCTATGTTAGCAAACGGGCCTGTCATTTTAAATAATAATACCGGTAGTAAAATTATAAAGTTGTAAATTATCAATTGTATACCGCAGTGAACAAAAACAGGAGTTCCTTCCAATGATTGCATCAGAGTAGGTTTAACCGCATCTAAATTTATACATTGCATATTTTGGAAGTAAATTATAGACTAAAAATAAATAATATTAAAATGTTTACCTTTAATAAGGACAGTGACAGCACCGGTAACACCTAGATCATCACAAGTAATAGGAACCGGCTTATCATCTCGAGAATAGGCCACTACTATGCGTCCGATGCGCTCTTTAGCATCGGCTAAGTTCTCGCAAAGCGCCAGAATTGCCATCAATTCACTCGCAACTGATATATCAAATTGTGTCTAAAAGTATTTAAATAAATCAAATTACTTACAAAACAACAATTTTCTAAATGATTTACTTTTCTGGTGATGCCTTTCTCAGTTGGCGCCTGGCCTATAGTTATTTGTCGCAAATACCTATCATTGACGTCCATAACCCGATTCCAAGTGATTGAATCAGGATTTATGTTGAGTCGAGCAAAGGCTCCCTTTTGTTCGGCCGTTAACTCATTTGGTGCTAAACTTGTAGGAATTGCCAGCTTTTCTAGTCTTCTCAGTTGTATCGGAGAAAAGACTCTCTTTTTGCCCGGCTTTAAGACCAACACTTGATTTAATATAACAATCGATGTGTGGTTAGAGCCATAAACTATACCTTTGAGGGCACTATTCTGTTGTACAAAGCAATGTCCGTTTGAGTCGATTCGTGGAATATTCTGGCGTCGATTGCGGCCGAAACCAAGTTATTGGCAGCAGTTATGGCGTGGATATCACCTTTCAGTGCATTTATATTCATTGAACTTATTTAGAAATTCTCACACAATAAATGCTTCATTATTTAAATACCAGTTAAGTGTAGATTAAATTCATCCATTGGAATAACCTGTGAGTATCCTCCACCGGCAGCACCACCTGAATCACTTAAATTAGCCACAAATGTAACAAGCTAAGTTTGTGTTTAAACCTTTAATGCCGAAAGTAGGACCCTGACTGGGCTGTCGTATGCATGTAATGACATTTCTGTGTAAATTAGCGCCCAATGCTTGAGATAAACCCAATACTGTTGTACTCTTTCCTGGATTCATATATTAATTATTGTTTTCTATTGTATTGAAATAAATATCCTATTTTTACAAACTATTATACCTTCTCCGAGAGGTGTGGGTGTGATTCCGGTGACCACAACATACTTTCCTCGGACAGAGTTTTTGTTGAACTGAGGAACAGGTTTAGAGATCTTTGCTTTGAATGCTCCGTACGGTTCGTATTCTCCGGAAGTCAAACCAATTTCAGCCGCTAATTGAGCGATGGGTTTACAGGGATGGGCCCGGGCTATGGCTATGTCGCTGTCCATTATGCATGAAATTTATTTACAGTATATGTTATGAAATTGTATTATAAGACAAACCTGGGAACGGGATTCAGTTTATTGAGTTTCAAGTACTCGATATCCCAGGACACACACGACCGAGTTCTCAATGCCTGAAATGCATTCAACTCTTAGTTATCTAATTCTTTAATTTGTTTTATCATTTCATATAAATTTTCTGCTTTCACTTTTTAAAATACATAATTTAAGCTTAAGTGAGAAGTTTTGTTGTTTCATTTACTGGTAAACACACTAATGTTTACGTATAAATTCTTTATCTAAACTCACATTCAAAATATAAGATTAACAGCAAATGGAACTTCAGTTTCTAAGCATAAATTGTCTCACTATCTTGATTTCTATAGGAAACCCTATTACTTAATAACTTTTATAAAGTAGCTATTTTGTAGAATTGATAA
>CAJPVJ010002719.1:0-12428 GCA_905397405.1 Oppiella nova
CTCATTATATAGAGGAGGCCCGGAGTGCGGCTCAGGTGGCGTTCATGAACTCCGGCACTATATTGAAACAGTCGGCGCCCAACCAACTCATGTCGGAATACCAGTGCTCAACACTCGAGGAGGTGTTCCTACAACTCTGCTATCAACATAATAAGGATAAAAATAACGCAAATCTTATTGAACAAAGTAGTGATGATTCAAACAATTTAGGCATAAGTAATATAAACCCCATTGAAAATGATTTGATAAATACTGCAAACATTAGTAGTAAACGCTTAGACATGACACGCGTTAACGCAATGCTAATGAAGTACTGGATATTTATTAAACGCAAACCACAATTCATATTCATTTACTACACCATGGTAATTATAACATTATGCGCTTGGAATTTGATTGTGGGCCGGGATATCAATGGCATTTCAGTCGCTGTATATAACAACGATGAATCCCCACAACGACTGTCCCGGATGTTGATTCATTCAATAGACGACAAACACATAACATTTGTGGATTACCCGGACCTCGAGAGTGCCGTCAATTCCGTACGCAATGGACGTAATTATTTGGCGCTTGAATTCAGACAAAACTTTTCCGACGCTTTCGAGACACGAGTGACCGATCCGTTCAGCGCTACGGATGAGGACGTGGAGGAAAGCCTCATACATTTATATCTGGATAACTCAAGTAACTTAAATTAAATTTTCTGTTTAATCATTTTAACAATCATTATAAATTTTCTCGTTTTCAATTATAAATACCGCACATACGAACACATAATTTCAAAATAGGTGTATTAAATTTAAATTGACATGATCATATAATTGAACTTACCGGTATATGAAATCATATAAAACTTCTAAAATTACAATAACATAAAACGTAATGAAAAACTACTAAATAATTGTATTGTATTTTATAGATGCTGTTATTGGCTTAATGTCGGTTAAATACTTAATGAATGGGTTCACCAACTTTATGGACAAATTAGGGAATGAGGTTGGCAAACCTAATTTATTCGACTTGATTACACCCTTACAAATAACTCAAATCTACCATGGCAATTTAAAAAACGTGTTAAACACATTTGATGTGTTCGGTGCTCCCATGTTAGTAGTGCTCGTCCTATTAATGCCCATGCTACTTTCAGCATTCTTAATGGTCACCGCCAAAACCAATAACACGATAGAAAGGGTGTTTGTGTCGGGCGTTACATCGCACGAGTATTATCTGGCACATGTGGTCGTAAATATTCTCATCAGTTTGGGCCTGGTTGTAATCAGCATGGTAGTAGTATTTGTCGTGTTCAACGTGGAACATCAGGGTAGTTTGGTGGAAATATTGGCGTTACTTTTCTTGCAGACCTTGGTAGGCATAGCTATAGGTTTAGCGTTTTCCTTAATATTGGCCGATGTGGTTTCAGTCATGGTAAATTATAATCTATAATATAATCTATTTTGTATATTGGCTTAATAAATATAAAATTTATTTATCTTGCAGATTTCTATCATGGGCCTATTTATGCCAATAATGATAATTTCTGGAATTGTATGGCCATTAGAAGCAATTCCTAACTATTTCCTAATCGTGACATATATGAGCCCAATAACTGAGCCCATTATCTCCATGCGCAATATAATGGTACGAGGTTGGGATTATTCCCGTAGTGAAGTATATTATGGATATTTAGTTAGTATTGGCTATACCATAGTTGTCAGTATACTTAATGTGCTGTTGTTTAAGAATGTTTCAAACAGGACCTTTTCATTAAACTTTTGGAAAAACTAACTAAATTTGCATTTATAAAATATCTGTAAAATATTACATGTGTATGACACCCGTAAAAGTATATTTGTATAAATTATAATCGGCGCAAAAATTATAAACAAAAAATTTAATACAAAAACTTATCAATATTTTAATAAATTCTAGACTAAACATTAGTGTTTGTGTTACAACCTTGTTTTGAACAACTTATGACATTCTTATCACAATAACTACTGTACTAGTTCAGTTTGTTCATTTTATGCATACCCTCATTTAATAAACACTAATATATAAAAACAATCGCATAAAAAAAATTAACAAAGTAAATATGACTTTTTAAAATTAATTAGTTTTTAATAAATAACTTTAAGATGACCTTTATCATTTCGTAAAGTTTGCACAACTCATTATTCATTTTAAGGCAAATATAGGGAATTCCTTTCAAACTAACAAACTCTCAAACACTCTACTAATCACTGATTTAGGGTCCGATTCCGTACAACGTGTTGATCTCTTGGCGATAGTAGTCGGCGATCGCCCGGCGCTGCAGTTTCATGGCTGCCGTCACGAGACCCGTTTCGGGCGCCCACTGCTCGGCGCACAGGACTACCTTCTCGGGTATCTGTCGCGTAGGCAACCGCCCCTTCCGGCACCAGTCGCGCACCTCTTTCAGTACCCGACCCACGATCTCCCCGTCCGCACACAACTCCCGGAACGACATATCGCCGGACTTGTGTAGCTTCGTCGCCAACGCCCGTATCTGCTTCTCATTCACCACTATCAGGGCTATTAGGTAGGCATGCAGGGGGTCGGCGTAACAGCACAGGTTGTCCACCAGTGGACAGGCCTTGAGCACCGACTCCGTGGTGCCCAGCGTTACGTATTCTCCGGTCGGCAGTTTCACTAAGTCTTTCTTGCGGTCGACGATACGTACGGACCCGTTGTCGAGGATCTCCCCGATATCGCCCGTACGAAACCAACGCACGCCCTCCCCGTCCACCTCGAATGACTCGCTCGTAAGCTCAGGGTTTTTGTAGTAGCCTTTGGCCACGACTGGGCCGCCGATGACTATCTCCCCGCGCGGGTGCGGCTGATCTATAGCCCGGTAGTGACCCTCAGGCCAGTCGATAAGCTTGATTTGTATGCCCTCTAGTGGGGGACCGATGTTACCGACGCTTAAGTCCGCGAAATCCATGGCACAGCCGGCGGCCACTGTCTCTGTCATACCTAATATAAAGTGAGATAATGTTAAACCATGTCAATTAAGCATAGAAATTACTTAGGTTATAATAATTTAGATAAATTAATATGTTATTTACTATTACGGTAAGAATAAATAATATAGTATGCTATTCTGGTTAAATATTAATTTTTAAATTGTAGAATTTATTAATATTATTAAAATTACAGTATATCATTCCATATTTTTAGCAATATTAATACTGGTAACATTTGAAATGCTATTACTCTTACTCTTGTTAGATAAATATTCATGATTGTAATGTTATTTTACAAAATTAGTTTAGATAATTATAAAGATAATCATATTGTACTGCAATCTCAGTAATAATTGTACTGTACTTCTAATGCCTGTATTACAACTTATTAATAACTAAATCATTAACACAAATGAATAAAATAGATTTATATGAATATAAAAAATTATTTAAATTAGCAATTATAATGACATTATAATGACTACTATTATGCCGATCACATACCGTATCCCTGCAATAGTGCGACGTCCAGACAGGCGCGTATAAACTCGTGCGTATCGGGTGATAGTGGGGCCCCACCCGCCGACATCAGTCTCACTCGTCCGCCCAAAAGGGNAGCAATTATAATGACATTATAATGACTACTATTATGCCGATCACATACCGTATCCCTGCAATAGTGCGACGTCCAGACAGGCGCGTATAAACTCGTGCGTATCGGGTGATAGTGGGGCCCCACCCGCTGACATCAGTCTCACTCGTCCGCCCAAAAGGGCCGCCACTTTGGCGAACACCAGTCGGTCGAGTAGTGGTGTTTTGTATCCCTTTCGGGTCCAATAAGTCTTATAACTGACGCAAAAGTCGGAGAACGCGCGGAATAGGAGTCCCTTACTGGCCACCTGTTCGCCCACACCTTTGCGTATGCCGTCCAACACCAGCGGAACGACACATATGAACGTAGGCTTTAGTAGTACAGCGTCGCCCCGGCAGCCCGGTTTGAGTCCGGTGCTGCGGTCGGTCAGCGAATACGGGGAACCGTAGCCGATGGGCATACCGAAGGCCGACACGAATAGCTCGCACATGAGTTCGTACACGTGGGCTAGCGGTAGGTACGCTATGTAGACGTCCCGGCGCGTGAAGGTCTGCGCGATGGGAAAGTAGGCTCTAATGCCGGCCATTATATTGCTGTGCGTTATGATCACACCCTTCGGCCGTCCCGTAGAGCCCGATGTGTACATCACGACAGCCGTGTCGTCCGCTTGAGGTTTATGGTCGGCGCCGGACACGTGTTGACTGTCGGCGCCCAGTGATAGGACTTCAGCGAACGGCGTGAACCGTATGTTGTGTTGAGTGGGGAACAGTTTAGCAAGGTCCGGTTCCGTGGGACCCTCCATGTAGATCATGGACTTAATAGATGGTACCTGGTCAACCACGCGCGCCAATTTCGTTAATAGGTCGACGCTAGTGATCACGTGCGTCACCTCCATCTCGCACATGCCTACAGTGTATACGTACAGGGTTAAATATTGCATTTGCAAATTAGGGAGTGACTATTCCGAAACATATATTAATGATACTACCGGTCATTAAATTGTCTCGTAAAAATGTAAATACGTCAAGTAATTTCTCAAATAATTTAAATTTTCCCCATAAAATACACATTAAAAACATAATGTTCACTGGTTAATCCATGTCTTGTTACGTTAACACATATTTTGTGTAGATAATTAATTTTTATGCCCTGTTAATGACTATTTTAAAAATCTGAAAACTATAGTAAACTCTGCTTTATTTAAGCTTTATTACTGGCAATACAATCTTATTACGCTATTAACTGAACTGAACTGGCTTAAATAATTAATGCTAACATCTTTAATCACAAAAATCTCAAAAACCTACTACCGGTATAAAAACAACCTAGACACACACGTACGGTATTACTTTAAAAATATAAACCACGACAAGAGGTCACACTCGGGGCACACATACCGTGAACCACGGCTTCATCGGTGAGTGTGGCGTATAGAGCGCCTACAGTGGCGCCGATACGCCAGAGTGCCTGCGCGCTGACCATCCATTCATACCGGGTTTCGGCGAATATGACGACCAGATCGCCCGGTCGTACGCCGAGCGCCAGTAGACCATTGGCGGCCACGCCCACCAACTCGTCCACCTCGACGTACGAGAGGAACCGGTAGTCGTCGAGCAGTCGTTTGCGGAACACTTTGCCGTCCGGTTGCCGGTCGTCCGACTCGGCCAACACGCGCCGGTAGCCCACGCACTGTCTGTCGCCGTACTCGCGCACAGCCCGCGCCCACAGCTCGTCCACCGTATGGCACGCGTTGACAAAGTGGGTGTCGGGCACCTGGTGTTTGAGGGCCCGAACCCACGGGCTGTAGGGGCCGGACGGGTCGAGTTGGCGCGCCCGGCGTTGGGCGCTCTCACGCCTCCGGGCCCACGGTTTTTGGGCCAACAGATAGATGGGGAACGTTATGATGTCATAGCAGTAGACCACGGCTTTGATGAGTGCCAGGGGAACGGTAGTCGACAGAGACGTCATAACTGTATATCATATGAGAAAATATATTTAATTTTTTTACACTTATTTGTAGTGATATTGAAAAGACTGAGTGAATATAAATATAATTTTAAAACTAAGTTTGTTATGACATTTACAATAAGGTATTGCACTTATGTGAACACAATGGATAATGCTTTAGCATTAGTACTACCGGTACCCCCAAACCACGCGACTAATGGTACGCACAGTTAGCCTTGTGTTAGCGGAAAGTGCTACTTATTTTAAATCCTATTGTTTTGTGTTTTATATTTATGTGAAATAGTTATGTTATGGGCATTTCAATTAAATTACGCAAACCCATTGTGATCATTATGGGAATTTGTATTAGCATTATGCAAAAATGCTAACAGTAAGATATTTATTATACACAGTATATTATTTATTATTATTTTTTATTTATTTATTTATTATTTAGTATTATTTGTATATTCCGTTTAATTAAAATAAAAATTATTATTTATAAGATAAATAAAAATACATTTCATATAACTATATTTGATTTAGTAATTTTTTTAATTATAAGTTACCAACCTTGTTATGAGTGCCGGATAGGTGGGAGGTGTAGCGATACGTAACTATTTTAAACGATACTTTCCTATTGATTTACTACTAGATTAATGAACACAGACAATTTATAACGACAATTTTTAACAAGCATTTAACACTAAAACTTTACTAATTAATTCACATTTCATTAAGTAATATATTAATCTAGACATTTCGGGAACCAAATTTACATTTGCATTTACATAACACGTTTTAAATAATCTTGTTTTTTAATTATAAATTAATAATTTCAAAATATTGTATGACGAGCAGCACTACTATTACAGTTAATTTCAAAACATTTCATCAAATACTGCACTCCTATGTCAATAAAAATATAGAAATGTGATTATGTTTCCATTGCCAACATCATACCGTATTGAACATGTAGTATACTGTACTCGTATACAATATTATAATCTATATCACACAATTTACTAGACTAAATAATAAAATATTTGCTTAATAAATTAACTATTTTAAATTAATTCGTCATTTTCATTTTATTTATTCATAATAAGTATGATAGTAATCATGAAAATGGTATCACGCGATTTAAGGTGAAATTGAGAGCTGTATTTTTGTTTTAAAAATAACTGTTATGCTCGGACGTCACACCATATTTATATATGGTGTCACCTGGTGCATATAAAACGAGTTTCATTAGCAATTTGTTTGTGAATGCTAGTACAGACATGCAATGCAGACTCTGAGATAAAGTACTTTATCTGTAATACAGAATCTGTATATTGTATTAAGATATTGAATTATATTAATATAGTGGAATAATTCTTAATGTCAACAAGCAAGTTTCTGTTTGGATTCTAACCTAATAAACTTTGTTACTTTTATAGCACATTCAAGATCAGTATACTGTATTTAATAATATAAAGTTGTAGTTATTAATAATATAAGATAATAATGAACACTTTGTATCATTGATTTTTGTTAAGACAATTCAGCCACCACTTTTTATTTATAGTTGCTACTGTCAATATTTAAATAATCTCTGTAAATACATTTGGGTTAAATAAATACAAAATCTTAAACACAATAGCAAAGGACAAATAAATACTAAAAGCACTAAGTATTTGTTAGTAACTTTATTTAACAAAAATTTTTATGATAATTAAAATGGTACATCATTCTCAATACTAAGTTAAAAATTTACCTATTTAATTATTTTATTAGAAATTAATATTTAATTCATGCATTTAATTTAATTTAAATTGTATTAAGTTAGACAAAACAGACAGGCACATAAATAAGCCATGCTTAATAAGTCACTTTAATTTTAGGTTTCAATGTAAAATATTGTTTTAAGCATAAATTATAATAAATGAAGAATTACGATACCACATAAAATGGTATACCTTCGACTACTAAAGCCTTTTACAGATTTAGTATACCTAGTATAATTTTTTCATAAATACAAAATTACTTGCTCGGTCATGGTTAAAAACCCTATATATTAACACATACAGTAAATAATATTGACAAATAATTAATTGGTGTTTAAGCTATATTTAGACACAATCGCATTATAATTGGACATTAAAAACTATTTTTTAAATTAATGACATTTATGAAAATATTAGTAATATAGCGACGTTCATAAATTAAATGAACAAATTGACCCTCTTCCATAGTTCATAAGATTTAACATGTTATTTGATTCTCATGACCCTCCCCCCCTTGTCAGTGTGCGTATGTAATTTGAGTATGCCGACTAAATATTTATTAAGTATTATAAAATATTTACGAAATATTCACAGAAAAGGTGTAAATTAATTTTTATTACTTTATTTACTAATTTGAAGGATAATTTAAAAGAATTTTAAATTTTATTTATATATCAAAAAGTATAAAAAAAATTGTGAGATTTGTTAATAGACAATAATTAAAAATGCTATTTTAATAAATTAAAATAAATTATTAATGAGTTAAGTGGAATGCTCAAATAAATCACATTTATAATAATTGATTTAATCTATTAAGCATAGAAGCTACGATGCATACTGGAGCCATTTGGGGCTACACTATGATTGACAAAACTTTAAACATTTTGACATTAATCTATATACTGACTAATGTTATAATATTTCACTAACTTAGTTATGTTATAATAATTCACGGTTAGATAAAAACGTCAATTATTTAATTTAATATTTGCATAAATATATTATTTTATTCAATTTAAAAGCAATATAATTTAATGAACATAATTTGTTGGCACTATAATTGACAACAATTTCAAAAATATATATAATTTTCCCTCATAAATAATTAAATTAAAATAAAATTCTGTGATACAGTTGTATAAAACAAGGTTTGATTCAAATCAAGGAACACCTATGTTTACGATTTCAGGCTTTAATTTGGCATATAATATGTCTATGTGCTATTTATAGTACATTAAGTTTGTTATTCAAGTTTTAAATCGTTATCATTTAATTCTGATCACTCTGTATATTTGTTTATATAAAAACAATGATGAAAATTTCACAAAAATCTATATAAGCCATACCTATGAGATTATAACAACTATATAGATTTATTAATCTATATTGGCAGTAACATTTATATTAGTTAAATATAAATACTAGCAAACTATTGATTTGAAAATTTAAATTTAGAAATAAAATTTATAACAAATCATATTGATAATATATTTAAAATTTTATTTTACATATTGTTAATTATTATATTTTAATTGACAATAAAGGTATCTTGTAGAATAAAGCCTGATGATATAATAATTTAAAATTATTAATTATAAATTTCTATACTTTATTGCAAGAGTACAGGATGTCTGGCGATGATATACTAGTGTCGGGAATGAGCGGTCGGTTCCCCCTCTCGGCCAACACCGACGAGTTCGCGAAGAATCTGTTCGATGGCATCGATATGGTTACCGATGATGACAGCCGATGGCCAATGGGTAAGACATTCATAGATTTTAGATAAAATTCAAACAATTAATTAATAAAACAAATAATACATTGATGACTTTGAAGGTTTATACGATCTATCGAACCGAATGGGAAAGATTATGGATTACGAACATTTTGATTGGTCATTCTTTGGGCTCATGGATCAACTTGTTGAAACTATTGATCCACAATCTAGATTACTTATGGAGACCACGTACGAGGCAATTTTGGATGCAGGTAAAATAACCATGTTGAAATAATAACATAAACGTTTAATTTAAAATTAGGCAAACTCATTTATTATGTCTTGCAAAAAAAATATATTTAAGCTTTATGCATTTATGAAATATATTTATTGTTAGGTTTAAACCCACAAGAACTACGCGGCAGTAATACCGGTGTGTATGTGGGTGTCTCCCAGTACGGTATGACTGACGGCTACCCGGAGGACATACAACCCGATGCGACGGAATCGTTGCAGTCGGTGCTCATGGAAAACCTGTCGAGTATGAAGACCTTCTACGCCAGCCGTATATCCTTTGTCAACGATTTCAAGGGGCCGTCGATGATAGTGGACACCGCCTGCTCGGCCAGTCTTAGCGCTATGGCACTGGCATTCAACGATATGCTACTAGGTACATTTTCTATTTAAGAATATAAACGCTTTTTTATTTACTGATTAGCATGATCAAGTATACATAATTATGTAACTTTAGAAACCGCATTGCTACACATATTAAAGCATATTGATGTCATATTATTAATAACTAATAACATAATAACACTCTGACCTAGGTAACATCGATGCGGCCATCGTGTGCGGCACTCATATGGTGTTCGAGCCGTTCCTGAATCAGTACCAACAGGAAACGTCCATTTGTTCGCCGAGGGGTGTGTCGGCCGTCTTGGACCAGGAGGCGGACGGTTTCGTGAAAGCAGAGGCCGTGTGCTGTCTATTCCTACAGCGACGCCGGGATGCGCGCCGTAACTACGCTCACGTACGCAGTGCTCGCATTAATATCGACGGATACAAAAAGATGGGTCAGTCCCCGACCATGTTCATTCTCATAATAATAATTAATGGAAATCGTAATTATCCGTTAACAGGCATGTTTTTCCCATCGAGTGAGGCCCAGGAACAATTGATGAGATTGTCGTACGAGAAAGCTAATGTCGATCCACGTGACATCACCTATTTTGAATGTCACGCCACAGGCACCAAGGTATCGTATCATGTTAATTTTCAAAAATATAATAATATTTCTTAATTTTTATTTCTAATATTATTTATATTCTCTGTTTTATACAGTATTATACAGTACATTTATTTTTATTATTTTATAACTATTTCAAAATATATTAAAAATCATCTCAAAGGCCGGAGATCCCCAAGAAATCAAAGCCATTTACAACGTGTATTGCAAAGATACCGGCCGTACGACTGAGTTGCCTATAGGCGCTCTCAAGAGCAATATGGGTCACGCAGAGGCCGGTTCAGGGGTCGCCGGAGTCATCAAAGTATTGATATCCTATGAAAACGAATGCATTCCTCCGAACATTAACCTCAACACTATTAAGGATGAAATCGCTCAGTATTTCCCACCATTGCTGGCAATTAAAGAAAAGTATCCGTATGAACCTGGTTAGTTATGCTTAGGGTTCCCAACTCAAAAACCTAAATTCCTTGGGAATGTAAAAAACCCCTACAAATTTCTTTAAGATTTCTATGAGTATTAATTTTTGAGAAAAATTATTATAAAAAGTATTAATTATTTTGTTTAATTGTCTCGTAATATTATTATTTAATTACATAATAATTTAATTTTTAATATACATTATTAATTTATTTTTTGCAATAATTACTTTAATTTACTAATTTAAGTTTTAATATTTACGGATGAAAACAATATATTGATTGTATATAAATCAATTATTGATAACATAAATTCTTTGAGTTATTTTTATTTCAAATATTTTAGCTTTTCCTAACATCTCTAAAATTCTATAGATTTAAATTATTTGAAAAACGATTTTAAACAAACTTTATTAAAAGGGTCAATATCCCTTTTTGGAATAGAGAACTCCCACTCAATTTTAAATTTGGAAATGACATTTCTAGATTTTTAATTAATCAAGGAAATTTGATTGAGGTTAAGTTGTCACAAGTAAACATTTCAATAACAATAGATTTTACTTTCAACTCACAATTTGTGACACAATTTGACCGATTAGTCTTCGGTATTATTTGCGGACAAAAATTGCAATCATTTGTTTAAACATTTTATATAACTTTAGTTTCAATTTGTATAAACACACTGAATGTCATGTTTCATACAAAAATGCACTAATTTATTGCACTTCAAAGTGGTCTCAAATATCGTATTTACGGTCACTCTCTCCACACAAATGCCTAAACAGTCCAACAGTACTGTCAGTGTTAGACAGTCATTGCGCTGATGAAGGACAGAGACAATTACTGTCCGAAACAAATGATTGCAATTTTTGCCCGCAAAGAATACCGAAAACAATAATCGGTCAAATTGTGAGTTGAAAAGTAAAATCTATTGTTATTAATCAAGGAAAGTTTTGAAAAAATTATACTATTATTTTGTAGAAATTAGGCAAAATTCTAAATATAATTGATTCATTGAGTTTCCCATATCAAGGAAAGACCCCTTCCTTGAGCCAGGAGTCAGACCCCGATTCCTTGAGACTACTGCCTGAACCTTGAGATTTGCGAACCCTAGTTATGTTTATTTATTATAATATATAAATACATAAAATATTTTGAAATATCGAAACAAAAAACTTATGTTCATAGGGTTGGCCGCAATCAATAATTCGGGTATTGGAGGGGCCAACGCACACGTATTACTCGAACCCAACTATAAGTTGTTAAGCAGTGATGGCTTAAGAATAGCACAAACTATACCCAGAATTGTCAACATTTGCGGCCGAACTGAACAGTCAGTCAAACATATCATGGATTTCATTGAAAACAATCCCAAGAAAATCACAAATCATTTTTTGGCACTTTTAGGCCAAACCATGAAATACACACCAACTGTAAACTCATCGGGAATGCCTTATAGAGGTACGAAAAGTTTAAATAGATGTTTGAAATTAAAATGCAATTAATTTTAGGTTCAATTAAAATGAAGAAAATAAGTGAAGAAAACAATGAAATAAAATATGAATACAAGAAACAGATGGGAGTTATGAAAGGAAAGAGTTTGAGACCCCTTTGGCTACTGTTTCCCGGTTTGGGCGGACAATGGCCTGCAATGGCTAAGGCTTTGATGCCAATCAAGATATTCAGTGATAAAGTGGAGGAATGCCATCAGATTTTGGCTGAATTTGGTGTTGACTTAAAAAATCTGTTGT
>CAJPVJ010002720.1:0-12427 GCA_905397405.1 Oppiella nova
CTGTTATGTTTGCTATACCAAACTAATATTTTAGTTGCAAAACAAACTAAAATATAATATGAATAATAAAATAAAAAAGTAATTGAAATTAGCGTACATTTAATTAAATGAATAACTATTTTACAGTAGTATACTTATAATTATAAATGTTTTAAGATAATAGTTATCATTATTGTTATATTCATTACATAACCTCGAAGTTATGATATTTACCTTGTGGTTTTAGATGTAACTAAACTGATTGTGCCTGTACAATGGCAAATACTGTATGTACAGTATTAAATGGACTACAAATAGTAATGATAAATTAGTTGTTGATAATTATATTATTCAAATAAAATTGTATGAATGTTAAGTTGTTTGTTATTCGCTGTATTATGAATGTCGTAAAATTTTAATATTAAAAAACCTAGTCCATAATGTTTATTATTACTAATATTACTAATACTAATAATTTATTAGTGATATAAACACTTTGAATAATAAAATAAAAAATTAATTGTAATTACACTTAATTAAATAAAATAACTATTTATATTATATATATTAGACTACAGTAGTATAATTTTAAATGTTTTAGGATAATAGTCATTATTTAGGTCTAAAATAAGACTTTATTCAACAATAAAAACGATATAAAGTTAGTTAAATAAATAATCATTGAATGGTTTTAACGCTATATATCTATGAACTAAACATGAATAAAAGTGTTTGTGCCCGAACTCGAGTGGAATGACCCGCGATTCCAGCGGCTACAGGTGCTCAGCAACATAGGCATCATTGCCGTCAACGATGTCTTCTCTTTCGAGAAGGAACTCCACGAACAGAACGGCTCTCTCGAGCGTCTCAACGCTAATCTCGTGGCCTATTATGCGCTCCGGGAGGGCCGTACGATCGGGGAGGCCATGAAAAAGGTTCTCGATATGAATTGGGATATTGAGACCGAGTTTGAAAGCATCAGCAAACAACTGCTCAATAGTAATGACTTCAGCGACGATACCAAACATTATGTCAAGTGTTTGGCGGCTCTAATGCCCGGCAATTACTGGATGTCAGTCACTCTCAGCCGATATAATCATATATATTGAGAAACCCTGTACTCTATTGGGAGTACACTATATAGTAATTGAAGTTTTGTTGACGTTTTGCATAATATTAATGTTTAGGTATTTCTAGGCAATTATATAATTTATTGTTTTAGGTTTTATTTTAATGAATTAAAGTGCAATTTTCTATCAACTTTAATAATTGTTTTAATAAAAATTTCCTTGTTAATACATAACAGAATTAACGCAATTTACAATAAGTTTAATTTAAATAAATATAATAAAATAGATTAATTTTTAATTTATAAATTTTTAGATCCTAAAAAATTGATTGTAATTTAATAATTATAAGTCAGATTTGTTTAATTTTGGCCACAATTCTCCAACGGCTAAAAAATTGTCTTAAAGTAATTACAATAAAACACAAACTGCATTCAAATTGTAATCAAAATGAATAAAATAAATAATGAATTGAATTATTATTACGCGAGATATGAATTGAACACTAAATTCAAAAAACAGAGTTTTACTAAAAGTATTGAAAATGCAATCTTAGATTTAGTTCTCAATTATCATTATTTATTAGTTGTCGAAGTGTTAGACTATATAAGCAATGCTCAAAGTCTTAGCGATACTCATTTGCATCGCTTATATTGAATGCCAACCATTTGATTGTCTACTAATACGAGACAGCGATCTCACATACTATGGCGTTGAACTGGATGACCAGTTTATCTCTCGGTCACGTGACCACTACGACCACTATCATAAGGTATATTCGAGGAATGTGGCGGCGGGTCAGGCGTGGAATGTCACTATAGAGGACAATGTTAACGGAGGACTTGAAGTATATTCGGTGGACGAGAGTTATGATCGCAACGATTCAAACAATGCAAGCAATCCACCCATTCATCGATTTTGCAGTCTATTTAAATTCTGGAAAATATTAGATCTGGGATTATTGGTCATATTACTGTGAAACCTATTATACGGTAAGCATATTGTGTTCAATACATGTATTCTTATATCCTGTCATTCATTGCATTCCTAATGTATGCAAAGAATTCACAAAACACTGGAAACCAAATTGAGTGTAGATTTCACGATAATGGCGATGAGTTTGGAGCAGTGTATTCACCAAATAAAGGACGGGAAGTCATATTCAGACGATATCCTCAAGGAATATACGCTCCCTATCATCTCATTTTGAATACAAATGACTGGTCGATGCGACTCGTGGAGGTATGTAAGCACCGGGATATTTGTAATTCTATGAATGTGTCGGAAGTACTAAATTGCGATGAAAAGTCTTGTCCGAAATTTATCGATCAAATACCCGACGATTTGCTCAATCAGTTGGAGGGTATCATTGACTACAATGTGAGCGAACAATTGGGTTATATGTTGTGGTTCAACATCAGTGGAAAACCTTTCTATTGTTTTACACCGATAGACAAACTATCCCAACAGGTATTCACAATAAAGTGATCAATGATTTTGAAAACAATGTTTTAATTTTAGTGCCGATCGGAGAATAATATGATTCCCTATAAAAAAAACAATGTTTTAATCCCATTGAGACCACAACTGAATTTCCGACACATTTAGTGATAGTATCCGTGGTTTTGGTGATAATAGGAGTGATTCTTGTGGTCGCAGTTGTGGTTATGTATTGTATAAGACGTCAACGAAAGCAATCGCTGTCTATAATGCAAACGTATTCACAAATTGATGGCAAAAGTGGTGTATTTTCAACAATTTCTAAAACTTCTAAAACATTAGTTTTTAATATTTATTTCAAATTATTTGGATTTATTTCTTATTTATTAGCATTTATTTTGAATATTTGATATAAATTTTTATTAACTAATGGTTAATAATTGATTTTTGTTTTACTTCTTGTTATTTTATATTTCAATAAATAATATCTTTATAAGTAAATCAGACATATCAAGCAGAACCAGTGTAGGCACTGTACTTGTATCTCTCGAATACAACAATAATTGTATTTCAATTCAGAAGTCTATGCATTGAATGTGCGATTTTAATAAGTTTATTTAATCAATATTAACTGGGTTCTCTAAATCTTTTTGCACATTTTAAATTAATTTTCTAATGCATTATTAAAAATACAGTATATTCTAGAGCAGTCAGTTAAAAAAGTGAGTAGCATGAACCATTAGTAATGTTATAAGTATTACAAAACGTAACTATTTGTAACCCATGGACCGCACTGTTCTAGAGATTTTAAATATAAACATGATTAACACAATCAATTCATATCTCATTAGATAATTAAATTACTACTATTGATAGTTTAGATAATTATAGCAAAAATAACTATAATGAATGTCGCGATTATTAATTGTGTTAAATATATCCCCAAAAAATAGAGTTGATAAGTTTTGGATGATAAATCTGTGACCTGGTGGCACCTTGCTCATATTGGCTACGAGTGTACAATAAGCCAATTCTATACATTTGATTGCTCGCTGATAGGGTTATTAGTTCAGTGGGTATAACCCTGTTCAAATATTAGAGACCATTAATATAATAGAAACAATTAGTTTTTATTTATTTTTTGAATTCATTTTCATTGAATATAATTCTTTATTATTCAATGTGTTTATATCACTAATAAATTATTAGTATTATTAGTATTAGTAATAATAAACATTATGGACTCGGTTTTTTAATATTAAAATTTTACGACATTCATAATACAGCGAATAACAAACAACTTAACATTCATACAATTTTATTTGAATAATATAATTATCAACAACTAATTAATCATTAATATTTGTAGTCCATTTAATACTGTACATACAGTATTTGCCATTGTACAGGCACACTCAGTTTAGTTACATCTAAAACCACAAGGTAAATATCATAACTTCAACGTTATGTAATGAATAATAATAATAACTATTATCTTAAAACATCTATAATTATAAGTATACAACTGTAAAATAGTTATTCATTTAATTAAATGTACGCTAATTTCAATTACTTTTTTATTTTATTATTCATATTATATTTTAGTTTGTTTTGCAACTAAAATATTAGTTTGGTATAGCAAACATAACAGAACTGTAAAATAGTCATTCATTTAATTAAATGTACGCTAATTTCAATTACTTTTTTATTTTATTATTCATATTATATTTTAGTTTGTTTTGCAACTAAAATATTAGTTTGGTATAGCAAACATAACAGTAATAATATTATCATCACTATTAATTTATTATTTTAAGTACTTAAGATACAGGTGCAATATTATTCAGGTTACAATATGACTGCACTACTGTACTTACTTATTATTTCAGTACATTTATATAACTTCAAGTTTGTATTTCAACTTTTTACCGTATTCCTCTACAAGCACCGGCATGCCGGTTTAAAGTGAGGTTGATGAGACTGCCGTTATACCACGGGGTATAACGGCATGCCCTAATAAGTGAGGTCTAAAATTATTTTTTAATATTTTAAAAATTATTATTATTTTTTATATAAATGAGTTAAAAATAAACTGAAACTACATATCTTATTAATTTTACTGTTTATTTATGTTGTATAAATAGGTTTGAGCAGGTAAAACATAATTAAATTTAATAATGGTATCGCTATGGTTCAACCTTATTTATTACCATTCGTAATTATATGCCTCACTTTATACCGGCATGTCGGTAGGGTATCATAAAACAATTTTTGTAAAATTGATCAGCCTCACTTATAACGGCATGCCGGTGCTTGTGCGGGAATACGGTAAGAATCATTATAGAATAAAATATAATTTGTTTTTCATACGAGAAGTATGTTTTAATAAAATTATAATTACAATAATAAATAATAAGTTAATTATTAAGATATTGATATGAGCGCAACTTACTTAAATATAAATAACTTAACATTATTTAGAGTATATTTCATGCATTTGAACAAAAATAAAATTATCTAAACTTGTCTATCTACTGTGTATTTAATAAAGTAAACCTGATTTTACATTATTATATTTATCATTATAATATTATTTATATATAAATTTATATACAGTTATTTAAATTATTATAGAATTATGTAAAATTACAATCATCAGGTTTCATCAGGTTTTTCACGGTATGTCCCAATTTATATCCCCAACCCATGGCAGTCACCACTCACTTTCGGTAGTAGTCAAGTGCCCGGTGTACTCACACAGCTCCCGGGCAATCACAATATGAGTGATACGGCACCGCCTACCCGTTGAACCACTACATCACGAAATAAAATATTCTTTAGTGTCCAGAATATAACGCAAATGTTTATATGTTTTGGGGATACCATGTAGATGTGCGGGATCACCAATAGTGTTTTATTTAAGTAGAATTTTAGTAACATCTATATCAATAAAATATGTTCAATTAATTTAGTTCAAAGCCCTTTCTACCATTTTCCCAAACCATTCATTCAAATAAATCCTTTCTAATCTCAGCCAATAGCCATCGATTTAGGACTTTTCTACGATATGCCATATTTTGCGGGATATGTCTTGCGATATATCTATTCAACAGTTTATACGTTACGTCTGTCTTCTGGTTAACGGCGGATGATATTAGGCCCACAAATATGAGGGGCAGTAATGTGACGCCAACCGCATAGACTAAAAGCAGTCGTAAAATGAATGGTATGTCTATAAACAATAACACATAGACTACAGTAATGCCAGTAATGCTGAACAATATCCACATAATCGCAATGTATTGACACCAATAAGTGGTGTTATACTCATTGATCTCATTTGTAAGATAATTAAGCGATTGAATTGTTTGCTTAATTAATAGTGTGTTAAATCGGGAATCGGTTTCCACATGTGTTTTGAGGGTTTCATTGAATGACCGCAATTTGTGTCGAAAATAAAGACAAATGAGATAAAAGTGAATAAATAGATAAAATACCTGTGGCGCACAGTAATGGGCCATAAATGTGTACAGGATGGTTTGCGGGATACCGTACACAATGATTTCCATTAGTGTACAATTTATGTAGTATGATAGAGTATATATTATATACACGAACACTCCGTAAATTTGCAATTTCCTGACAATTTTGAACAAAAGCCGTGATTTGCGGCATAAATACCAAACTTGATGCCTATCCGTGAGTCCAATCTGTTTGAGAGTCTTATAACCGGCAAACATATCAAACAGCGATAGAAATGTGGGTTTTATACCCCGCTTATAGTTATAGTAATAGAGTACACGATATAATATGTTCAATATAATGAAATTAATAGTACAAATGTTTATGTGTTTAGGAATGCCCTGTAGATAAGCCAGATCACAAAACATAATCTTGATAATGCGATACTCGTTTGGTATGAATGACACGATTATTAATTGTGTTAAATATATCCCCAAAATAGAGTTGATAAGTTTTGGGTGATAAATCAGTGATCTGGTAGCACCTTGCTCATATTGGCTACGAGTGTACAATAAGCCAATTCTATACAATTGATTGCTCGCTGAGAGGGTTATTAGTTCAGTTGGTATAACCCTGTTCACATTGATTTGATTCATGTTTAGTGTAAATTCAATTTGCAAAACATGTATTTATTTAATAAAATTATATCTATTTTACTGTATGTTTAGTAAAATAAGTTCTAAATATTTGATAAAAACAATTTTTTTATTGTACAATAAATGTAGTCTTATAACTAAATAAATTATTCATTACATTAGTATTAAATAATTATGTATATTAGTAATAAATAATCCAAAATTAGCATTTGTAATTTGTTTTTTGTTAGTTTACTGTAATAGATTAATTGTAAAAATGTGTAAAAAATATTTAATGTCTATCATTGTCATAAATAAGTAAATTATTATTTGTATTTTATTGTTAAAATTACGAGCCTTGAATTTATTGTTTTGTTTGTAATTTCCAAAAGTATAATAAATGATAATCTATTGCTTGCTATAAGATAATTATCAATAAAAATGATAGCACGTACAAAACTATATTTGTTATAATGTTAACTTTTTGTGTTAAAAAACTGTTAAATAAATTACAATTTCAAAACTGAAAGCCAATAAAACACTTCTACAGTACTTGTGTCTCTCGAATACAACAATAATTGTATTTCAATTCAGAAGTCTATGCATTGAATGTGCGATTTTAATAAGTTTATTTAATCAATAGTAACTGGGTTCTCTAAAACCTTTTTGTTCATTATTAATTAATTTTCTTAGTTTAATTTAATTAGTTTTGCATTATTAAAAATACAATTTATTCTATTTTATTTTAAAGACATTTTCACTGATACTACAAATAAATATTGAAAACTCAAACTTTAAACAATTTATTTTATTAATTTTAAATATAAACATGATTAACACAATCAATTCATATCTCATTAGATAATTAAATTACTACTAACATTTTCACTGATACTACAAATAAATATTGAAAACTCAAACTTTAAACAATTTATTTTATTAATTTTGAATATAAACATGATTAACACAATCAATTCATATCTCATTAGATAATTAAATTACTACTATTGATAGTTTAGATAATTATAGCAAAAATAACTATAAAGTTTTATAATCAATTAATTTAAAGTTTTATTTATTTAAATACTATTTCAATAAAAAGCATAAAAATTATTTTGAAATAATCTACAAATACAGTCTCTAATATTGAATAGGAATCATAAAAAGTCTTTTGTTCGGTCATTGTCTTGGCTTTAGTACTATATTTAAAAGACTTTTCTCTTCGCTTTCTATATGTGACCACAACTGCGACCACAAGAATCACTCCTATTATCACTAAAACTACGAAAGCAATGACCACTTCTTGTAATTCCTTAGCTATTAAAGGGTTGATAGGAGAGATGCCTTCAGTGGATGGAGTGATTGGATGAATCAGATTTTGTTAATGTTATTGTTAATGCTTATTATTGTTGTTCTGCGAGATATGAATTGAACACAGAATTCAAAACACAATTCACTTTCAATTAACGAATATTTCACTTAAAAACTGAAGATTTTCATCGAGTATTACAAGAGTTGTATTCATTTGTTGTGACTTTGTTTACAACTTTAAAGTATTCAGTAATCTATTTAGTTGTCACTAAAACTTTATTACAAAATGCTCAAAGTCTTGGTCATAATTTTGTGCATTTCTTACATTGAATGTCAATCAATGTGTGAATTCATGCGAACCAATGGCTATTATAATGGCATTCAAATGCAGGGACAGTGGACAGGAAGTCAGGGTTTGGCTTTTGAGGACAGGTATTTTAGAGGCAAGAAGAGCGATTATTATGTCTTGCATACGATGTATTCAAAGGGAATGGAGTGGGAGTTCAGTATAGAAAGCGATACAAACAATGGACTTATGGTATCCACGAAAGAATCGACAATACATTCAATTGATACCATCACTAGTGGACAACCATTTAATCGATTCTCTGGTATTTTCTCACACTCTGAGTTACAGTCCAAAGTTAGACCAATTTTTGAAACCCGGCCCGGCCCAAACCCTTGGTGTACTTCAGCCGGGAAGCCAGACCCGGCCCGGCTCCTCTGTCGGGAAACCCGTGGGAACCCGAAAAAACCCGTAAGACATAAGACTATAAAATTACGATAAGTTTTCCATTAAATGAACTTTTATTGCATTTAACATTAAACATACGATCATATAATGTATTAAGGTTTACAAAAATCATAATTAGATCTAATAAACAATAATTGATCGACATTTTGGGGGTCGAGTTGAGACCGTTTATCAGTTATAGTAAGTCCTGCATAACTGAAATTTCGTTCACTCGAGAGATTTGTGGCCGGAATTGACAACAATTCTTGTGAGAGATTATAGAGTGTCGGATATTTGTGTTGATTTTTCGCCCAAAAGTTGATTCTTGAGAAATCACTTGAAAAATATTTTTGGAATTCCATATATGACTGCAATTCTTGATTGTCTTCATTTGTCACTTGTGGTCGGATTAAGAAAATCTTGTAAACATAAGTCGACTTTAACTTCAGTTTGTATGCATTCAGTTGTTAATGTGTTAGTCTGTGATTGATCTTTAATCAAATCATTCAAATATATTATAATTTCTTGTTTTTTCTCAGTCGACACTAAATTAGTTAATTGTTTTATTGGAGGGAAAAGTAGTGAAGCCATGATATGTTTGTCATCAATGATAAAATACTTTTTAATATTTTTCCGATAAATTGTTTTATCTTTTTTATAATATCGGAGTCGTTATCAACAGAATTACAAAAATTTATCATTTTCTGTTTTGTAGGCAAAACTAAATGAAAAGTTGGAGATTTATCTTTGCAGAGGTTTAGACGCAAATCATGTTTTCAAAAATGATGTCAAATCTATTAATAGTTTCTCATTAATAAAATAAAAAATATCTGCAATTTTATTATTATTAAAATCCAGACTTACAATTCATAAACAATTTGGATTTTAATCTGAGCTGGACCTTACATTGTATCTTAGCCCACTTAACTAATCTCATTTCACAAAACCATCTTAACTCTTTATTTGAACAATATCTTAAATTCGGTCCGATGTGAGCCCATACACTTTCATAGGGGAAGCCTACTTACAGGGATAAGTTTGATCAGTATGAGACTTAAATTTTAAAGATTTAGACGTTGTTTTAAGGTGCAGCTCAGATTAAATGCGTTTCATAAACTCATTGAGCAATTACTTAAAATGTGAGACTCAGCTAAGACTTAAGTCGACACTATGAATACCACTGTTAATGTCAGAAAAATTATCTTCAAATGACTTTAACATATTATAGACTGAATCCCAGCGAACTTCAATTGATTGTTTCAAAGTTGTCTTAAGCTTTCTCTGATTGTCAGTCTGTTTAAAAATGGTCACCAATTCCTTACGATTATCAATCAAATCTGATACACATTTTAGGTCAGAATCGGATTTGATTTCATCGAAACTGTTTTTATGAATTAAGTTGATATTATGTGACCAACTAAACCACTTCTCATCTTTAAAAGAGACTTCATAGCACTTGCATTACCTGTTACATAATATTTAGTAATGTAATGTATTGTATATTAAATTCATTTAATATTTCATTTAAATCACTTGTCAAAGTTTTGACTTTTTATCATTTGTAGGGATTGTGCACAAAACTCTTGCTTTCAATGCAATATTTGTGATATACTGTGCAGTAATTGTCAAGTAATTAGTTTTATTATAATCCTCTGTCCAGTGATCACACGTAATACCCATTGCCTTAACAGTTGATAATTCTTGCAATAGTTTTGACTTAATTTTATCGTAAACTATAGTTATGTGATTTGAGACAGCGGTAGTCGATGGCAAAACTTGTGATATACTAATGTTAGGATTAGCTGATCCAATATCAATAAATTCTTGAGCCAATTCTTTGAAACCATCGCTTTCTATCACATTCATAGGTCTGATATCTTTTGCCACAAAACAGACTATTTTATTACATAATTTAGACTTCAATGGTTTAATATTTTTCACTTCTTTGACTAAATGTCTTTCAATTGTTTCGTTATTATCACTTAATTTGCACTTATTTTCATGTCTTATCAAACTATTTGTACCAATTTTTGAGTTATATTTCAACAGATTATCACATTTCATACACAAAACATAACCAGTTTTTTCATTATCTTTGAAAACAATATTAAATGATTTCCAATAATTATTAACTGATTTTGACTTTTGATAACTAATTGAAATGTCTTTTTTAGTGATTAATTTCTTGAGGTTTTCTTTTGATTTTTTGTCATTTTGATTACTTATATCTTTTTCGATATTAAACAACTCATGAAATGTTTTTTGTTTCTTATTAGCACTACTGTTACTTTCGGTTAAATCCATTTTATTAATACTTTATTAATGAAATACAATTGAAATATTTTAACACTTTCTCAAAAAAAACACATGTATTTGGGTTTTTGTTGAATGTTTTTACAATTTTGTTATCATTTTATTAGACTATATCATCCACTAACTTTCATAAAAACATTACAGTTATTGTACTGTATATTGAATACTGTATAATATATAGTGAATATAACAGTTATGTACTGTGAGAGGCATATAAGGGATTTTTAAGGGTTTTGATCTCTATACCGGGAAACCCTTTCCCGACCCGGCCCTTAATATTCAAACCCGTTCCCGTCCGAAACCCTTAAGGGTCGGGTCGGACAAGGGTTTTTGTCGGACAAGGGTTCCATTAAGGTGCAGCTCAGATTAAATGCGTTTCATAAACTCATTGAGCAATTACTTAAAATGTGAGACTCAGCTAAGACTTAAGTCGACACTATGAATACCACTGTTAATGTCAGAAAAATTATCTTCAATTGACTTTAACATATTATAGACTGAATCCCAGCGAACTTCAATTGATTGTTTCAAAGTTGTCTTAAGCTTTCTCTGATTGTCAGTTTTCGATATTAAACAACTCATGAAATGTTTTTTGTTTCTTATTAGCACTACTATTACTTTCGGTTAAATCCATTTTCTTAATACTTTATTAATAAAATACAATTGAAATATTTTAACACTTTCTCTATTTATCTTTTTTATAATATCGGAGTCGTTATCAACAGAATTACAAAAATTTATCATTTTCTGTTTTGTAGGCAAAACTAAATGAAAAGTTGGAGATTTATCTTTGCAGAGGTTTAGACGCAAATCATATAATGTTTTCAAAAATGATGTCAAATCTATTAATAGTTTCTCATTAATAAAATTAAAAATATCTGCAATTTTATTATTATTAAAATCCAAAGACTTAATGTCAGAAAAATTATCTTCAATTGACTAACATAGTATAGACTGGATCCCAGCGAACTTCAATTGATTGTTTCAAAGTTGTCTTAAGTTTTCTCTGATTGTCAGTCTGTTTAAAAATGGTCACCAATTCCTTACAATTATCAATCAAATCTGATACACATTTTTGGTCAGAATCGGATTTGATTTCATCGAAACTGTTTTTATCAATTAAGTTGATATTATGTGCACAACAACTAAACCACTTCTCATTTTTAAAAGCAGACTTCATAGCACTTGCATTATCTGTTACATAATATTTAGTAATGTATTGTATATTAAATTCATTTAATATTTCATTTAAATCACTTGTCAAAGTTTTCGCTTTTTTATCATTTGTAGGGATTGTGCACAAAACTCTTGCTTTCAATGCATTATTTGTGATATACTGTGCAGTAATTGTCAAGTAATAAGTTTTATTATAATCCTCTGTCCAGTGATCACACGTAATACCCATTGCCTTAACAGTTGATAATTCTTGCAATAGTTTTGACTTAATTTTATCGTAAACTATAGTTATGTGGTTTGAGACAGCGGTA
>CAJPVJ010002722.1:0-12420 GCA_905397405.1 Oppiella nova
ACGACGCACCCCTAACTGAGTCAGGTAAGTTTTTATAAGTATATGTTTAGGAATTTTTATTAATTAGTTTTATTGATTTTTAAGGCAATTATTCGGCAAAGTATTGGAAAACAAAGGAATTGATTGAAAAGTTTACGAAAGAGAGAGGTTTACCACAACTATTGATACCTAAACCTCCAGTCGTGTCGCTAACCACTGGTTACGGGAAACTCAAAGTAAAAGATTACTTGAGTTTAGAGGACGTGTTGACACAAATGAAGCCAATCGTCACCGAAAAGCCACAACACATGGAGTTATTAAATATTGGCTCAAATTATACACAAAATTATGGTTTTATTCTCTAAAGATTTAAAAACTTAAAATGAAAAGGTATTTATTTTTAATATAAAATTATTATTTACTTAATTATAAACATATCAATTATTAGGAGGTGTTAATGATCGGGGAATCATTATGATTGGCCACAAAGAAGTCGGTGTCGTTGATAATCAAACGGACTTAACCAGGGCTTCAATTACTCGCAATTTACAAACATAACGATTCATGCTTTAGATATTATGGTCGAAAATGGGGGCCCTTTAAGGATCTGGGCAAATATGAATATTGGTCGCAAGGGTCTGTACGGCGATATAAGTATCAATACAAAAGTAGTTACAAATATCGAGACATTTCTGTTTGAATTCAAAGAACCATTTCTTAAACAATTGTCTGAATTGAAGGAAACTCTTTCGTTGAGGACATTAAAAATCCAGCCGTTTATCGGTTAGAATTGGATATTAAAGACAGTCCGAGGGATATATTCATACGACTGGACGGTTGGGTGAAAGGAAATGTATTTATTACTGATTTCAATATAGGCCGGTATTACCACATCGGACCCCAACAGACACTGTATATCCCTGCACCGTTACTAAAAACAGGCAAAAATGAAATATTAGTGTTTGAATTGCATTCATAAACTGGCACGGTTGAATTTGTTAATTGTTGATACCCCACATGTGAGATAATCATTGTAATGAATTAAATGAATTAAATACTAAATTAAAAATTCAATAAAATTTTCATAATACTCAAAAAGTTAACAAAGTTTGGATTTTGACGTATCAATAAAAATTATTTTATAATTATTAAAAATAAAACTCATTTTGAATATTTATAAACCACAACCAGAATAAACCCTATAATAGATTCTTAACTAGAGCAAAATAAATTATTTATTTGGTGGTTATAAAATTAATTATAACGAATGAATGATTTAATTGTATTTAACAAATAGAATGCAAAAATAAAAATTACCCAGAAAATATACTTTAAACTAAATAAATAAAAATCATTTGCATACATAAACCACAATTTACTAGTTTGTAAATAATTTTCAAATTTTATTGATACAATATTTTAATAAACTTTTAAAACATAAAATATATTTTATATATTGATATATAAGGTAGCAAAAAATAAATGCTAAAAACAAAATTAACAAAATAAAAACTTTCACAAAACACTTTCACCACAATTCAAATCTTACGGCAAAGTGTTTGAACAGAAAAGGCACCGATACTATCAGGGGAATGGCAGATGATGATGAGGTACAGGAGTTGCATTTGAAATGTCGTGTCAGCACCTGTCATCCGGGCTTTGGAGGTCCGACACCGACTCACTGGAAAGTATTGGCACATTTAAAAAAACAGCCGACCCCCCGTCTCAATAAGCATATCGCCGACGCCCGGACTATTAGGGCCGCGAGCGTCGCAAACGAGGGCCAACTGATAGCGGCCTTCGTGCCCACGGTTCCGGCGGTTGTGGCGACGATCCGGGAGCTTATCTACCGGGAGATCTTTACGTATGCGTATCGGGAGCGCAACGCCGACCATGTGCGGCACCGGGACGTGTTGCGTCGGGTGCCGCAGTTCGCCCGACTCATCAGTTTGGCTCACACGGCGCGAGGGAACTACAGACTGGACCCGTCCGACGGCAATCTCCAGGCGCTCGACCACGTCCTGCGACTCAGGGGTGAGTTGTATCAGTTTTTAGCGAACAGGTATCACATGAACGAGGAAGGGCTGATGGCCGCCAACTATAACACAGATATCTTACCGGCAGAAGTTTACTGCCAGGGCTCAGGCATACCTCAGACATATACTGCGCCGGATGAATATATGTGAGCCGGGGTCAGACATGTATAACACTTACCATCGCTGGTATAACTTCGCGTTGGATACCGTTATTGCATTGTTTCCGACGTTTATTTATGACACGAATACGCCTATCGGTGCGATCCTGTCCGTCGATCGAGACCCCATTCCCGCTGAAATACCCGTCCCACCGGAGGTGATCCAATACGTGGCCAGCTGATGCAGCACTGCATACCGGTGCTCAGGATGAGGGAGAAGATTATACAACTGGGGAACCGGAGCGCAAAAAAATAAACCCTCGCATGCGGTTACAAGTGCTGACGTGGATACCGAAGCTACTACTAGTAGTATTGGTGCAGTTCAACCACCGTATGAGAACCTACCGGAGCTAGAGCCAGGAGCGCAAACACTGCACATACCGGACTCGCTCGAACAGGATGTCCTGAACCTACCAAACCCTTCCCAATATTTCGATTTACTCGATCGGCTAGACTCCGGAGGGGCTAATCCCGAAGCGGGGAAATTACCGCCAGTACCACCAACACAGTCCCCACAACGGGCACCTCCTTCATGGCGTCCGCCTAATACTCCGTCTCCACAATTCCTGAGCCCACGAGGCCTACCAAACCTATCGATCTCCCAGAGCCCACCACTATCGCCCAAACAGTCCCCACAGGGCTCACCTAATCCCGGAGCCGCACAAAACGTCGACCCAACTCTGCCGGTCCTAAGCCATGAACAACAGGAAGCGGTCATTATGGAGGCCTCGATGTACGCGGGAGTTATGACTTACCTCTCGGGCAACCGCTTTTCCACTAACATAGCCTGTGTGGGGGCTGTGAATGCCGGGAATGAACCGCCATTCCCTCGGGTGGCCGCCCACGCCTTCAACCCCTTTGATCCCAACTATTGTCAGCGGGTTATCCATCAATTGGCAGATCTGAGGGATGAGTTAAAGGTACGGGAGGCTGGGTTTTCCAGTTTTGGGTGGTTTCGAGCCGAGGGGCAACGTCACGAGTGTCGGCCGGGGCTGTAGTTCTCAACCCTTGGGCCGCACATCTGTTTTCCTCGCCAGTACGTTGTAGCGACTGTCCGATTGGTTGTACCCGGGGTTGGCCGGTGTTAGTGGAGGCGCTGTGTTCCTGGGATAGGACGGGTCAAGCTTTTTATACCTACCGCACACCTCCACGTAACCCCTGTCCGCTCTGGTCTCAATATCAAACCCCGGGACGGAACCTGTTAACTGAGCCTGTGAACTACCGGTGCCCCTACTGGCCAGTGCCGCCTCGAATCGTGACGATAGCTGTAGGCCTTCCTGCTGGCGCTGCAGCTCCCGGTTCACCGCCATATCAATGAGGTTTGGTTGGACGACATCACCCATAATACGACGCGCCATAGCGTGTAGTTCCTCGCGAGTAAACTGTGGTCGGCCTGACGGTGGTGTCTGGGAGGGTATGTGACCCACAGTCCCCGAGTAGGTCGGTGTTTGGTATGGTAGGACTGGAGGGGTGGAGCGGGGAGGCGCTGCTCTCTGGAATTCTGGACATAGGCCTAAACCTTCCGACTGTCGCTCCAACTGCCGGTTCACCGCCAGATCGATAGCGTTTTGGGGGGTCTGCTCGCCATAGAGGGTACGCGCCCGGGCTAGTAGTTCATCGCGACTGACCAGGGGTTGGCCACCAGTCGGTGGTGTCTGAGAGGGAAAGAAAGTGGTACAGATGGGGGTCCGGAAGGGCGTGACTTGACTGGTGAGTCCTGAAGGCCGCACCGGTGGTAGTGATTGTGTTGGTTGAGAGGCTGGCGTCGGCTGTACACCCAATCAACGAAACTCCTCGTCCACCCACTGGTCTATAGCCGCCTGACTGGCGTCGTGGGGCAGGTGTAGGCGCGCCCGGGCCTCGAGCTCAGCCCGAGTGGGCAGGAATTGCTTGGGACGCCCTCCGCTACGGCATCGACAGTATCACCGGTAGTCTCAGATTGTGGACCGGGAGGGATGGCTCTCTGTAATTGCGGGGTTACCGGTGGGCCTGTCGCTGTAACTCTAAGTCCACTATCTTATCGATAGCCCTTTGGTTGGCCTCTTTGCCATATATATGCGGCTCCCGGGCTAGTAGTTCATCGCGAGTGAACAGTGGTAGGCCTTATGATGTTGATGTCCGGGAGGGCACAGTATCCCTGAGACCTACGGTCATACGACTTGTACTTCTAGGCAGTGCCCGGTAACCACTAACCGGCCTATTAGCTGCCCTATTTGACCACAAATGGCCGATAGCACTGGTCATCGACGGTGACTCAATAGGCAGTGCAACACCGGGAGGTACTGGTCTCTGGAATAGTGGCGATAACGGTAGGCCTTCCTCCTGTCGCCTTAGCTCCCGGTACACCGCTATTTCGATGGACTTTTGGGGCGAACCTATGCCGGCATATATGTGTCGCGCCCGCGTCAGTAGTTCCTGGCGAGTGAGCGGAGGTGGGTGTCTGGGGGTGTTGGGGGTAATGATACCTGGCCGGTCTGGGCCTCTGGTGCACTCTCAATAAGCTGTTCTACAAACGGCTCTGTTTGAGAAGGCGTTTGTTGACCAACCGGTGCTCCCGGTGTCAACAGGTGCGACGGTAGGCCGCGTCCACCTCCCCGTCCACCCAATCGTTTATAGCCTCCTGACTGACATTCTCGGGGAAATGTAGGCGCGCCTGAGCCTCGAGTTCACGATGAGAGAGCTGTCGGTTCATAGCGAGGGGTTTACAGGTATTTAAAGTTTTTCAAAATGTATACAATTTTTATGAATTTAAAGATTTTGTCCCAAATATAAGGGCAGAAAATAGCATTAAAAGTTCATCTATAATATCAAACTTCAAACATTCTTCAAAATGTGAATAACAATCATTTTGAACACACATTACTGTATTTTAAAAATAATTATTAATTATTAAATCCCAATATAATTCCTATTATCATAATACTGTTGTGCAGTATAATATTAGGAAACTTATTAAATGTGTGTCATTTGAATGATAATAAAAATTATTATTTACTATTATGTGTGGAGTTTGATAACAAATGCACTCTTTAGCACTTTTATTGTGACAATAATCTGCAAAAATACCAATTATTTTGAACACAAATTATCAATAGGAATGTTAGATAATAATTAAACCCTTGTTTTCTCTGCACTAAACAATTGATATACAGTACATCCAACACTACACCCCTGTCCCGTGTTTATGTAATTTAATTATATCTGTATGTATAAAGCATTTGTTACGAATATCATCTGTAATTAGTTGATAACATAAAATTGAATCGGGATTCATTTAGAAAAGTGGTTTCAATACTGTAAAAGTGAAAATAAAAATCCTCGTCAGTGTTGTGTCTGTGAACTAAAACATGTGTCAAATTGTCATTAAATGTTTGTTTAGAAATCTAATTTCACTGATTTGCAAGTGGATAGACTGCCAAATAAATTATCAAGTTAACTTATAAACGCAAAAATTTTATCTCAAGTACTTAGCTATCTTAAACAACCAATGCTTTAAATGTGTTATTATAATGTAGGTCTCAATATATTGTATTAGATTTTTACTATAAAAGCGTTGATAAATGAATTAAACACAATTTCACATACTGTATTAGTTCAATTTAGGTACAAGGTTATTCGTTTGAAAACATTATTCAAGCATTTGTTACTTAAGTATAAAAGGGAAGTCAAATTTTAGAAATCTTTTAAAAGTAGTTTATCTATTCACATAAACCTAATATAATTTCGAGCATTTTATATAAATCACAAGGATGAAATTTTATATAATTGCATGTGTAGTATTAATAGCATTTAGTGTCTATAGTAATGGTGCCGAACAGACAAACTACGAGTACTACACATCCGGTGGTATCAAATCGGGTCTGAGGGCCGACTCCGTAGACTTCACTCTCAACGGAAAGAAAATCACTTTATTTAGCGGTTCTTTGCATTACTTCCGATTACCCAAAGCCTACTGGAAGGACAGGCTACTGAAGTATAGGGCAGCCGGACTCAACACCGTAAATATACCCCATAGCCATCGCACATACCTTGTAATACCTGCGTCCACCTATAGGTGCAAACATACTCGCCATGGAATCTACACGAGGAGACCCCCGATCACTGGGACTTCGAGACGGGTTTCCTGAATCTGAAAGACTTCCTCGATGCTGTCAAAGCCGCCGACATGTTTGTCTTTTACCGTCCGGGCCCTTACATATGCAGTGAGTGGGACTTAGGGGGTTACCCCTCGTGGCTGCTCAGGGATCCCAACATGAAGCTCCGGTCCAACTATAAGCCACACTTGGATGCGACGGAGAAGTACTTTAAGAAAGTACTCGACATTATCAACGACTACCAGTTCACGAAAGGCGGTCCCATAATAGCCATGCAATTCGAGAACGAGTTCGGAGGCATTCATAACGACAACGATAAGCAGTACTTCCAGTTCATGAAGAATGTCATCGATTCCCACGNCGAGAACGAGTTCGGAGGCATTCATAACGACAACGATAAGCAGTACTTCCAGTTCATGAAGAATGTCATCGATTCCCACGGATTCAAAGAATTGCTCACTAATTGCGATCCGTTTGATCAGGCAGCCGGCGCCGCCAAGAATGTCCTCCCAGGTATGGGTGCAACCAGTTTGAGATTTAAGTTGTGGTTTGGGTTTGGTTTGGATTTAGATTTTATTTTTCAGATACTAGATTTTTAGCATTGTTCCCATTGACTGTCTGTTTATTGCTAATATTTATCATTACTTTGTATCACTAAATATACTAGGATAAAAGTGTGCTATTTATTAACAAAATACTAACAAAATTCTCATTTAATTTCTTATTTATAACTCGTTTTATATTCAGGTGTTTTAGAGACTGATAACTTTCAATATGATTCCCTGAATCTATTGACTAAACTACGTACAGCACAGCCTAATAAGCCCCTGTATGTGACCGAGTTCTGGCCAGGGTGGTTTGACCAGTGGGGTGAAAAACACCACACCTATGATATCAAGACATTGGAAAAGGAGGTGACGGACGTACTGTTCAAACAGCACAGCCTAATAAGCCCCTGTATGTGACCGAGTTCTGGCCAGGGTGGTTTGACCAGTGGGGTGAAAAACACCACACCTATGATATCAAGACATTGGAAAAGGAGGTGACGGACGTACTGTTGTTTCGGTTGAGTAGGTAGTTAAAGATGTACAAAAAGCCACCGTGATTGAAACCCAAATACTTACCCCTAGCCATACACTGATCAATACTAAAACTGCGTGGGGATTGACTCTGTCCATACAAAAATGTTGGTTTATGTTTTTAGATGTATAAGTAATGATTTGATTTATTTTAAGCCAATTATACGGATAAGTATTGGAAGATAAAGGAATTGATTGAAAAGTTTACGAAAGAGAGAGGTTTACCACAACTTTCAATACCTAAACCCCCGGCCGTGTCGTTAACCACTGGTTACGGGAAACTCAAAGTTAAGGATTACTTGAGTTTAGAGGACGTGTTGACCAAAATCAAGCCAATCGTCACCGAAAAGCCACAACGCATGGAGTCATTAAACATTGGTTCAAATTATGGACAAAATTTTGGTTTCATTCTCTATAGACTCGCAAATGTTAATAAGTTTAAGCATTTGAAACTCACGGGTAATTCAACCCATTATAATGAAATTAAGTTAATGATTACTATATTTATAACCCTTATTTTTATCCACCACGGAGACTAGCCCCTCAGTATGAGCATCTGGTGTTTCTCCAGCCACAACAGCTGTTGTTATTTCTGATATTAGTCCTGAATTTACTGAGCGTTAAACGTAACACAACGACTCATACGTTGGATATAATCGTCGAAAACATGGGTCGAGCGAAGATTGGGGACGGGATTAATACCGCCCGCAAAGGTCTTAACGGAGATATCAGTATCGATACAAAAGTTGCCACAAATATCCAGACATTTCCGCTTGAATTCAAAGAACCATTTGTTAAACAATTGTCTGAATTAAATGGAAAGCCTTTCGTTGAAGGCATTAAAAGTCCAGCCGTTTATCGGTTTGAATTGGATATTAAGGACAGTCCTAAGGATACATTCATACGACTGGACGGTTGGGTTAAAGGAAATGTATTGTAGTTATTAATGTTATATCCAGCCATAATGGTGTAGCCTGGGGTTGTCTGTGACATATAGGGACGTGGCAATGATTTTTGCCCGTTTTTACTATATAATCACAAACTTAGCGTAAGTAGTTGACCGACTATTGAATTTGTTGATAAACCGGTTTTGGGTTAAACTAAACCTTCATATAATTGACAGAACTTTTGACATACTTATGATTTTATGTTAAAAATTATACTAAACTATAAGACGATTTACTAAAATTTGTTTGATTACATGCAATAATAAATAATACAATTTTTGTCATACAAGCAATATTGTAAAATACAGGCATAAAAATGATAATTAAATCATAAAATGAAATTTTCTTTTCAATTATTTCTAATACTTTCCATACATTTCTGATACATTCTTTGATTTTATACAGAGAAATAAATGTCAGATTTCTAATTATATAATTTTGATGCAAAACCACAAACTGTTGGATCCATTGAAACGAGTTTTACGGATAATATTTGATACAACAGTAGACGACAACTGCGCCCACAGTTATGCCTAAAAAGAATGGGAGCACAGCTTTGGCACAACAACTGGGCCTACAGGTGCTCTCAACAGACTCTCCGGCCAAGGAGTCTACGGACTTGTCCTTTTCAGACGGATCCATGGGTTTGGGCTTTTTCTTGAACCAGTTCGGCATATAATGATCACTTGATTTTAATTGGTTTTGATTTTGAAATTTGTTTTACAAGTGTTTGGAAATGGATATCAAATGTTTTGCTCACTATTTGTGACACTTTTGTGTTTTGTCTCATAAACCAGTAAATCAGTTGTGATTTGAATTTTCAAATATTATATGCTTTTTGACAAAAACTTTTATGTAATGTAAAGGATTGATTGCAATTTGAAGTATAATAGCGTTAAGGCATTGTTAAGATTTTAAATACAATTGCTTTATAAAATTGGTTGAAAATAAGGGTTAAAAATCTTAATTTTAAACGGATTTTGATGTCAGCTGTGAATTAGTTTTATAAAACAAATCCATCAGAAAAATTACTGATACCATGAATTTAATTATACACATTCTGATAGGTATTAATAGTGATTATAATTTTGTATGAATTCCTAAAACTAATTAACGATACAATTCATGCCTACAGTTATCGCATGTTTGTCGCGATTCTTGGTCTGCGATTCAATGCAAGACTTTTGTCATTCATATGAACAGAATTCACAGAGAATTGACTCAACCTTTCAGTTGGGATGGTATCGGAAGGGAGACCCCATTCACACGTATTTGATAATAGGGCACAAGTATTGGGAAGTGACGGCAAACTGGAAGTCAGACAAAAGTGATGACAAAACTATGGCTTTAAAACTCAAATTGAATGCAATCTCAGCAGAGAATCAATGGTTTGACAGTAAATACAGCACTGGTTTCGCTGTCAGACACAACTCAACGAAAGCCTATTTATTTGTGTTCAACCAAATGGTCACCACTTATTCATACGGACTCTTAAATGTGTGTATTATTTATATTTAGAGTTAATTTTGTTGTAATTTTAACTATCATTCAATATACAGATAATTAAAGTTACAAACCATTGACTAATTTTAAAAACTATAAGAAATAATAAACTGTTTTATTTGCCCCGACTATAAGCCGTCGACAAATACCATCGATTGGCAGGTGATGTACGACAACACCGACGACATCCAGACCATCGGATCCCAGTATTTCAAACATTCGGAAACTCGTATCAAATTTGAGAACCAATTCAAACCGATCGCCAACTTTAAGGTTCACGATATGCCGGATGTCATGTGTTTTGTGGGCCAACAGTCCGCTACAGACAAGCCGTTTCTTCTACGCTACCGATGCTATCAGTTCAGTAATGTGTCAAATGGACTGAAGGCGAAGGAGTATACCCGCGAGACTGGGGAACAGTATCCAAAAGGGTTTGCCAGCTATACCAAAGAGACGGGTAAAAAGGTGCAGTTTATTGAACAGTCCACGAGTCAGTACGAACTGATTGGCATGTTTGGACCTTGGTTCAATACGCATTATGGGCTACTATTCAAGGAGGGTGTGACCATTTCCTACTGTATTACGAGCCCTAATTATACCCAGGTATTAGTATAATTATAACAATAGTTTTATTGTTTTTAATAACAGTTTTAAATGTTTTTGTGTTCATTGTGTGTGTAGTGTGAACAACCTAAAACAGCCCTGATCACATGTTCCGATAGTAGCAGACTATTTGGTGGTAATGTCAATATACTCAAAGGTGGTGATAATACAGGCGTGTATGTATCCCTGGTCATTGGCATATTGATTGTCATAATGATAGTGGCATCATTGGTAGTTTATGGGGTAATTCGCATAAAATCAGATAATAAGTCTCAAAAGGTCCCGGACAATATAAACACAACAAAATCAATCAAATCGTTATCAGATTTAGATGTTAAGCCGAAATCAAGCAAATCTCCGGCAATCAAACAAATACCAATCGTTTCCCAAAAATGAAAACGTGTTCACAAACTACAAAATTATATGATTTTTATGATCGATTTTATAGTATTATATAAGAATTGTATGATTTGAATTATTTATCTAATTTTATTTTCAAAAAATTCAATTACAATTAATTTACTAATAAAAAGTTTTGTTACATTTGTATAATTTGTTTTACAGTTGTATACCAAATAAATTTAGTCATTTGTCTATTATGTAAAATTATTAACTCAAATTTGATTGTACTGTATAACTCATTATAAATTTAGTCATTATTTAATACATTTTTCAATATCTGTTACCATCTCTTAAGCCCTGATGAAGATCTCCGTTCGGCTGATCTCTTATTTTTGATACGTTTCACACATTAATAAAATAAGTTATTGAAAACAATCCCTTAACTCGTGATACCATTGATTCATTGTAAGAGATTTTAGATTTAATTCTTAACTTATTAACAATTTTAATAATACCGTTCAATATAATGGGAATATATGTAAGTATTTCAAAACTTTTTTATAACTTTTAATAAAAAAAACTTTTCCCCGCTTGGGACGCGACTCATGTCCCCTTCCTATAGATTAACCTTAACTTAGCTATAGTTAGTGCGACACTCTAACCGCTACACCACTCTACTCCCTATCACCACCCTTTGCTAAAATACTATTTATACAAATATACTGAATTTTTTGGTTGCATTCATCACTAAATTAGAAACTAAGGTATACAGTACACCTGTCCATGTGATAACAAATGGTGTGTTATAAAAGTGTCTTATTATGAGTTTGTGAAATGAATTTCAATAGAAATTAACTATTTGTAAAATAAAAACTGATAATTTTTGAATCGGAATTATTTTTAGAAATTTATATAAGTCTCGAGATATTAACACCAAATTTATAAAAATTATTTTGAGTTTCTCATTCAGAACCATGTCTTGGGATTAGTAACTAATCATTAGTTTAATAATGAAAATAACAATAAAAGGTTTAAATGCAAAACAAAAGCAATTAGACAATGGACTCGATTTTCAAATCAAATTAGTTTTAGTTCTTATGTCCAGTATTCAGAATATTCTGTATTCTTCACTTGAGACCACTTAGACTTATAACACAGGTATGCCGGCACCGATATGCCAATTATATTACCACAGATATTGTCGTATCGTATTGATATAGTATTTATTATAAACAACAAAACAAACAATTGTAATATTTTAGAAGGAATTTACGATATTTGCAAATTTATTATAAAATATATCAAATTTGAATAATTGCTAGAAATTACAAAAAGTTTTTTCATTTTAAATGCTTATCGACTGAATAGACATAGTTTTAGATTACAATCCCTTTTCGGTTAGACTTTGGTTTAGCTTTTGATCGGAAATCAGTTTTAGTTATAGGGGGAGATCTCGTGGATTTACTGTTGACAGACTTGAGGGTGACTATGGATATATCATCTAGTTTATTTCCATGACTTATTGATTGACTAATTGATTTCTTTATCGTGAACTCTCTTTGTTTATCCATGAATTTGATAATAAATATAATAAATAGTATGACCGCCAGAATGACCACCACTACTATGAAGGCTATAATAAATATTACAATAATCGCCTTATAATCCGATTCCGTAGT
>CAJPVJ010002723.1:0-12416 GCA_905397405.1 Oppiella nova
TATGTGCAAAAACTGGACAATCCAGTGCAAAAATGGATATCTGGTCACACTAAATGCATGCTTGATATATCAAGCTATCTTACTTGATACGGTGGAAATGTGACCGGGATTCACTTTAAAGCACAGTGAGACCCAGTCCCAGTCAACATGAGAGAGAGCCCCTTTAATTACAACTTATTATTAAATATTATTTTTTTAATTTTTACCTAGTTTTTTAAAGATTTTATAATTAAATCAGTTAATCATTTACTAGTTATAGTTATAATTACATATATCAATAAATAGCTCTCTCTCTCTCTCTCTCTCACACACACAATATAATTGTTCTGAATTTATGAGTGGCATATTAAGTCAATCCCAACATTTTCTACCTTGAAATAAAATATCTATTCTTTAAAATTACTGAAAACCTTATTAATAATTTGTCATATTTATTTTTGATGCATATTTTAACGTAATAGCTTACAGTTAACTTAAGATTAATTTTCTAGCTTTTAATTTAATAACATACAAACGTTTTATAATTTAATGATTTATTTCAGAAACTTTTATAAAATTTTTAATTGATCTTTAAATTATTTGCAATTTATTTTAATGTAATAAATTATAAAAGTCTAAAGTAAATAAAAACTATTTAATTCTAGAATTATAATTTTATATTTAGATATCAAAAAAAATTATTAAACCGAGTACATTGTATAATAGTAATACTTTATACTGAATAAAATATTAATCAGATAATTTTCCATAATTAACTTGTTTTAATTTTAAGTGAAATAACTTATTGCTAAATATAGCATTATCATTTCTAAGAATGCATGTACTTTTTGTTATATAAATTAACGTGAAAAAATTTTAAAACTTATCTTGTTAATCCCCTTAAAGGAATAATGTTTAAGATAAATACATTCATGTGCCTTAAAGGACAAACATTTGTTTTGTTTAATATATTTCCCATGATTACTTTAATAATTGTCACACTTCATTACATAATTACATTAATTTGTTAAATGATCATGTAATAAAATGATCCCTTTATAGGGTAAGTACGTACGACCATGGTCATATGTGCTCAAATGCAACAAAACCTAACATATGTTGTACTCATAAATAAATCCCATACCTCCCCAAGTTGTCATATTAGGCATATTAGTATAAATACTGGCATAAGTTTCAAATAAAATCATTAATTTAATTGTAAATAAATTTAAAACTCTTTAATAGTTTTATTAAAATTATAGTCAAAAATGTTTTTCAAATTATTTTTCACAACTGTTTTATTAGCCTATAGTCTGGCACTGGAGGACGATAAATATGACACCGATATTGAAAAGGTATGTCCAATATTTATATAAAAATGTTGTTTATATTTTTCAAATAAATAAATATTGTCGATGAAAATTTTACAAATAAGGGGCAAAATTAATTAAACTAAAACAGTCAAATAATTTTATATGATTACATTATTTGATATATGATTAGTATATTTACAGTTTAAATTTATTGTTATAAATCATAAAACTTTAAATTACTAATAAGCTTATGGAGCATTAAATTCATGTTTATGGGAAACCATATAGAGATTAAAAATGTAAAAATGTTAAATTTTGTATTAACTATAATATTTATATGTTATAAAAGTTTTTAAGTTTATTAAAAATGGGAAATTAAATCTATGTGACAGCGACTGGATCCATAAGTTTCTAATAGTGTTGTCAATAATATATTATTACACTTATTATGAAACGTTTACAGTTTCAAATATTATCGTTAAAATAAATTATACCGTATTCTCCGACAAATAGTCTCGTAAACCGGAACACGTGATCCACCCCTTAATGGCCGACCGGTCGTCCCAACGGGAGTTCACTGGCGAACAGATTCCCGAGAAAGAGCTCCAATCCCTGTTCGAGGCCTCACGATGGGCGCCGTCATCCAAAAACATACAACCCTGGAGATTTGTGTACGCCCTACCTAACACCACACGTTTCAATGAGTTTGCCGGGTTATTAGAGCCGGCAAACCAAGTATGGGCTAACAAATCAGCGGCACTGGTAGTTCAAATAGCGCCGTTATTTGAGGAATATAAGGGAAAAGTGTACCCAATTGTCCCGTTTAAAGCCATGTTTGACTCCGGGTCGGCCTACCTGTCACTGGCGTTAGAGGCAGCCGGTAGAGGGTTGTCAGCTGTGGCACTGGGAGGTATTGACTACGACAGGGTGTATAAGGTTGTGAATGTGACCCAAAAGTCACATCAGATCCCTATTATGATAGCCATCGGCAAGAATCCGGACAATAAGGACAGAAAGACTGCGAAAACTATTACTCCGAGAAATACGGAAAATAAGTGGCTTTTCAGGGATACCTTCGTTAACACCGACCCCGACGGACAGGATTTGGAGTTTCAATAATTTATGAAATATTTTTAATTTAAATAAATAAATTACATTAATTATTATATCTAAATAAATGATTTGTGTAAATAATTTATGTGCCATGGATTTACTAATTTAGTGTAAAATGATTAATTTTATAAAAGTAAAATATAATTTAATTTTAATCTTAATACAATAGGAGTTGCCTAAACTATCCGAAATTATAGCCATAATGTTTGTATAGTTATCATGATATTTTTAATGATTAAAAGCTACAGTTACATAAAATTTATGAAGCATTTCATTTTATTGTAAATTTACTAGCTATTCTATAAATCTAATGAAAATATTAATGAAATAATATGTAATTTTTTAGAACAAATTAATATAACCCCGGTCATACATAAATGGGTTTTAATTTTATTTATTACCGAAATTGTTTTATAATTTTCAAATTTTATAAAATAAATTATTTTACTAAAAATACATTATAAATATAATTAATAACTTTGAATCCCATGGATATAATTATATACGTTATAAAAGATGTTTAATGAAAGTATAATAATTATATTACAGTTCTGTTTAGTTATTAAAAATAGTTACAATATATTGTTTTTAACGAATTATTAAAATATATTTACATATTATTTATATTATATAAATATTTACAAACATTAACTTAATCAATTTAACTAACTTAATTTAGTTAAAATAAATAAATAAATATTATACAGAATATACATAATTTAAATTAACAATTAAAGTACAATTAATTATCAAACTAAAAACAATTTCAAGTATTATTACTATTATTGCTAATGTATTGGCTACAGAATACACAATAAATATTGTGTAAAACTTGTTTAACTTTAATGTTGTCCATTTGTATGTTTCCATGGTAAACGTTTTATACAGGTAATGTTTATTTAGCCAATATTTAAATAAGTCAGCACTTTTCATACGTGACAAACTATTGTAAATAAAATGATGAAAACATTATAAAGCAACATGTATAATTAGAAAATATAAAATTAATTTTTTTTGCATACATTGTGTTAAACTCATTTTTGTAAGCAAAACCTTTACGAAACCCAATTGAATCTAATGTTAAATGAATTGATAATTTATCAGGTACATAATACTGAGTAATATTCCAGTAGGATATACAATTTATTAAAAATCTGCGTTCTACAATTATCGTTGTCCATGAGCTAGGTTGTTTTGCAAAGTATTCGCATGGTGTCAATTTATCCACTACTACCGATATTTTGCCAAACATTTTATAAAGATCACTTTGTTTATTCTATGAAATTAATAAAATTTATGAATATGGAAATTGCATATTAAATTGTTTACCTTGATAATACTAGAATACAATGCTGATCCATATTTAAAACCCATTTTATTCAACCTACCATGTTCAACTTCGTTAGCTAGATCATTTATTGTCTCGATACGTATTTCCTTAGGAGTAGCGATTAGAGAATATACACATCCGGCATAACTTGCTGCTAATATTAAACTGCTAATCATCCAGGTGCTTATAATAAATCGACATAGTGGCGGTTTAATATTATTAACTTTAATCGATTGCGAGAATACTATCATAAATAGTGTCCAAAATATTGCACAATTAGCTTTATTTAATCTAATTAGACTTATTAATATGATTGATATTAACAATAATATCCAGGTAGGTATGTCAAATATTCCAAATAAATTAATAAATAATTTATATTTAGGTAGAGGTGCGGCAAACGTATAAGAGTCTACCAAATGTGGGTAAGCAAAGTCTATGGCCTCCATGCGCTCACTGGTCATTGTAATCCCGGATATGGCTAAGTCTGCTTGCTACAATTTAAATAAATGTTACATACGTTGTCAAAATTATATTGTAACATTTTTAATTAATATTTTACATGTTTATGCAGTAATCCAACAATACCCGTCCACGTAGTAATATTATTAGTAGCTAGTTTATGACCCCAGCTCATATGGCAATCGATAATGTCGTAGGTGAAATTTAGTAATTTTTGCATTTCGTGAATCATATCGACATCCAATCCCTTTAGAAACTCCAACCGATTTAGTCGTGTATTGTTGTATAGAGAGACATCTGGCGGTGACTTTAAAAATATTTTTTAAATATATAAATTGTTAATAATATTGTTTAGAATAAAATTCTAAAATTAGGAACTATTTGGAAACGGATCAAGTACTATTTTATTAATTTTTGAAATATTATATATAAAAATAACATAATGTGTACAGTTTGCTGTAAGAAATTCAATATTATTTACTGTATGATAGTTTAATATTTTAAAATTTTCTTAAATAATAATTATCTGTAGTTAAATATTATTAAATAACTGATTTATATTATAACCTTTTTTATTATATTCTACTAAGTATTATAGTACAATATATTTGAAATAAATTAAACTAAAAAATATAACAATAACTTACATTATTAGTAGCGATTATCAAATGTTTATTAATTTTCATCATGTTTATAACTATATTATTTATTCATATAAATTACATTATATTTTCTTAAAAGCAAAATATACTTTTATTTTATCATAAATTTACATTATTTTATTAAAATGATTTTGACATTTTAATTATGTAAAAATTTCTATTTTTCTATTTATTATATAAATAATAATAATCAATATTTTAAGTACATTTTGAGTATATTTATGAAATATTACACAATGTTTATTAATATTTACATTATTTTACGCTAATGTTTGCACGAATATAATTATTGATTCTAGGACATTTAATAAATATTTTTAAATAAACTTTCTCAAATAAAAATACAAATATAGCAATCATAAAACCTGCAATATAAATCATGAATATTGTAATGAATTTATTTAAAGCTAACCCGGACCAATATCTATTAGGGAATTCAAATGTATTGACTCTATTTTCCAACCAATGTTGAATAAAACCACCAGTTTTTAACTGAGCCAGACTAATTAAATAATATAATATTAATGTTTTTAATTAAATAAAAATCGTACAAGTTACATTTTTTCGAATTTAGTTTTATATTCAAAATTCTTTCTAAACGCTATTGAATCCAATGTTAATAAAAATGATGTTTGTTCAGTAGCATCAGGCACATAATATTTTGATATCCCATAATAATTAACGCAATGCCGTAAAAATCTTCGCTCGCTCATTATTGATACTAAATTAGTTGTCATTTTTAAAAGCATACAGGTATCATTTTCATTAAATATAATCCCTTTAGTTTTAATTAAGCCAGATAATTTAGTAATGTTGTACTAAATAAAAAAATTATTATAATTAATAAGTTATAATAAAATTATAAAAATAATTTTCTTACTTGCAATAGATCATGGTAAAATGCTGAACTACCTCTCACAGCTAATTGTACACGGTCATTTTCAGCCTCGTTAATCAATTCGCTAATAGTTTCTATACGTATTTCCTTGGGTATCGTAATTAGCGAGTACACAAACATACTGTAACAATTAGCTATTATTAAGCTACCAAGTAGAAATGTACTCAATATAATTTTATTAGTCAATGATAATTTAATCCTGGTGCTAAATGGCTGCTTAATGCTTATTGAAATTAACATCCACATAATCGAGATCGTTTTACATTGTTTGCGTTTATCTCTAGTATAGGACAATAATAGCCATAATATAGTCAAATCTATAAAAATTAATAGCCAGACAAAAATGTCGAATATTTCAAACAGGTTCACAAATCGTTTGTACCTAGGTACAGGTGTGTTATACGCATAGGAATCAATAACGTATGGGTATGAAAAATCAACAACTTCTAAACGTTCATTTGTTACACTTATTCCGCCTAGACCTATGTCAGCTAGCTAAAATTAAATTAAATTAAATTGACAATCTATAATTAGTATTAAATTTAGATAATTAAAAATTGTAAACAATTATCAAACTTACATTTTTATGCAATAATCCTATAATACCGTTCCACTCACTATTATTTACTGCAGATTTTGTACCCCACATCATATGACAGTCAACAAGGTCATACGAAAAATTTAGCAGGCTTTGTGCGGTCTTAATTATATTAGCATCTAGGCCAGCTTTAAACTCTAATTTATTTGTAGCTGGATCATTCAATAAATATACATCTGGTGGGGCCTACGGCAGATATATTTTATAATTATTAAAAAGCATGTAAATTCATACAGATAAATTAATTAACTTACATTATTTGTAGCAATTATTATATGCATATTAAAAGGAATTAATTAGCCACCTACTATAATGTCACAAAATTATAAGGTTACTTAAATTAATTACTTGGTATAGATACACTTGCAAACAAAAACACTTTATTATTTTAACTAGCAATTTTCTTAAAAGCAAAGTATCTGACAAAATATATTATTATTAATACTTTTTTAGTACAAATATACGTACATATTTACATAAATAAAAATATCTTACAAATGAATTGATTGTGTAATTAGTTTTATGAATAATGTATCAAATATTGTATATTATCCGATAAATATGACGTTAATATTTTGTGATATTTTATTAAACTACTATTTGTTATTTTTATATCACAAGATTGTTATAAAAATATACTGTATTTATTGATTAGTAAAGTTACTTGTTAAAATATTTATATTTAGCTTCCACTCTGTTTATAGTGTCACGATAAAACTATTTATAGCAAACTAATAAGATTTTTAATTTAATTTGTTTGGATTTTAATCAATATTTGAATTTAATAAATTATAAATATTACTTTGTCGTAAAGTTAAATAATTATTTCATTTTATAAAGATAATTTGCACTGGCTAATCGAAACAACAATTTTAATAAATGATTATACTAGTAAATAATGTTTCTCCAAAATGTAATTACATCTTAAATGTAAAATAAAAATTATTAATTCATTTAATATATAAATAGTGTTTTGTTAAATAAAAGTGTCTACTTAATGTAGACTGTAATTAATAATAAAAATCATTAATTATTTAATATTCATTTAGAACTTTTATATTTTGGTTATTCATTTTTCACAAAATCTATCTATATCAAAAATAAATTATATATTTTAATTTGTTTGCATGTTAATCAATATTTTAGCCTAATAAATTATAATTAATACCTTTTGCATACTTAAAAATAGTTATTTCTTTTCAATAATTAAAAATTATACATGATAATCCGAAATTCCAATCTTATTTAATAATTGATTATGATAATAAAGTGTGTTTATTCAAAATCTAATTACAGCTTGAATGTAATATAACAAATATTAATTCTTTAAATATGCGAATAGATGTTTTGTTAAATAAAATCAATATTTATAATAAGCTGTAATTAATAATAAAAAACATTAATTATTTAACATCAATTTGTGTATTTTATATTTCGGATTAAAGGATTTTCGCGAATATAATAAATATAATATATTTATCCATTTTTTGTTGTTGATCTGAATATGTATTTATATGAATTGAAGCAGCATGTTACATTTTAAAATACAATAAAAATTAGCTTGATTTGTGATAAAAAATGTACATTATTAAATTGTATAAAATACAAAATTAGGTTTTAACCAATTACAAATATGTTTCACGATGATCTGGATGATCTGCCTCATTAACATCTTCATTAACGTTATTATTTCTTTCATTAGAATCTCTATTATCTGATCTTGAGCATTTATCTTTTGAATCCTTAGAATCTCCAAAATTTTCACTAACTTGCTCATTTTTCCTATCACATTTACCAAGCTTACTTTCTACACCGTCCACGTGAGGGCGTTCCGTAAACAAGTCAATCCACATCATAAGGTATATATTGATGAGCGCCAACCCCGCGGTCATCTGAAAGGCTGTACCCGGGTATGTGTCCTGGGTATAGATAAATACGTAGGCAAACAGTGGACTAGCGAATAAAGGTGCCAGGGTGTCCATGGCCGATGCGAAACTTAGCACCTTGCCAATTTCATCGCGACCTACAATTTTTGTCAAATGTGACCTAGCACCAATCGACGCAATACCTCCAATAGCCGTTATGGGCATTCCCACGTAAAAAGCTATAAATAATTTTAATTTTGTGAAAATTATCTTTATAATTATTTAAAATATAACCTACCTATTGGCGATAGAAATGTGCCCTTGATCATGTTCGCGGCAAAGAATGTACAATAGCCTACGCCTGACATTGGGATGTCCGACATTTTAACTACTTTAATAAGGAATGGTACGATCGATACGGTGGCGATTGAGTGGACGACCATGTTTATAGAGTTCATGTATGTGGACCAGTCAGGGCCCCAGTAGTATATTTTCTGATTAAATTGACTGGATATGCTTATCGACCCTATTTATATTTTTATATAAATATATTAAAAATATTTTTATATTCACCTTATATAAATACAACTCGTAAATCACCCACCTGTAAATGTCATAAAAAGTATCATGAAAGAAAATAGTATAAAAACTATCTGGGTTCTACCCTTATTAGGGCGTGGCTTAACACAGGTACGGTACATAACCTTGATATTTTCCATGTTAAATAATAATTTGATAGGATGCAGCTGTTTGTCCTCGACACTCATATCGGATCGTAATTTGATCTTGGTATTTTGTTTGCCCGTTTTGTGCTGCAGACCACGTATTTTCATCTCAACTTTTAGCTCCTGTTTTCGGGCGACCTTTTCGTTGATCATCAGTAGTATCCATAAGAAAGCAATTAATTCAAACCCCGTGGCTATTATGAAACACAAGGTGTAGTTCCTTATCTCACCCATGCTTTCGAATAGGGGTTTCTGTACTAATAAATAGCCGCCAAGTGATGAGCCGATAGGTGACGCTAATTATAAAAATGTTATTAATATTTCATAATTTTTATTAACTTTAAGATAATCTCTAATCGGTTTAAGATTATCAAGTAATAAAGGTCATTTTAGAGATAAATTTATCGAATAATATTTTAAGTATATTTAAAATAATTTATTTAATAAAAGAGTTAGCCATAATAAACCCAATTTTATTATTTTAAATAGTCAACCATAAATTAACGTAGTTATTATTTTAAATTACAGTCTAAATGAGCAATAATAAATAAATATGAAACATACCGACAAAAATGACCATTTCGTATATCATGAACCGTATGGCCATTAACTTTGGGGGTGTTGTAGACGTCATGTAATGCATGGTCGCTATCCGGGATACTGCGATACCGCCCATTAATGACGTGGGTAAATGTAACAATAAGTTTAAGTAGACATCTACAATAAATAATGTCAATTAATTAAGATTTAACAGCATGCTAAAAACATGAATTACTTGCTGAAAAGTCGAGGGATAAATACATAGTGATTAGGTTCTCGAAAATAGATGCGGTCACACTAATTATCATTAGTATCTTACGGCCCCTAATATACCGGTCAATCCATGCGCCCACAAATAACGTCCAGATAATTGTAGGTGCGGTCGTTATGTACGTATTGTATGTTCCTATTTTTAAAAAAGGTTTATTATATTTATATAGATTTTGTTACTATAAATAATTAAAATATAATCAGTATTTATTTTTTTTAATTATAAGAAAATAATGAATTGATTAAAAAAGACATTAAGCAAAATGTTTAATTTATGAAACTGTAATAAATATTTTATTATCAGTATATTTTACCTACATGAATTTATTTAAAATAATACTGGCTCTTGTCCCACAAAGTGACTTTAAAAAATTTACTCTATTTAATACCTTGCATAAATAAAAAAATAACATATTAAATTATTATTTACCAAATTGAGCAACATCAGCCAGTATTATACTTTTAAACTTGGTGGGTCCGGTACCAGTTTCGTGACTAGTGGGCAAATCGTAGCAATATTCAACCGACTGGTTGTACCAATTGCGACATATTTTGTCCTGGAGCAATTGAGAAGTCGGTGTAAGTTTCAGTGATAATTGAAACATCACCAAAAATAAATATGGCTCTACTCTTAGTAGCTTGATAAATTTAAATGCTTTAAGCAAACGGCTTCTGGTCCTTGGTACTTCAAATTGTGAATCCATTATTAATATTTATTTATGTAGCTAGCTATAATATGTTATTTATAATGAAACTTTATACGGATTTATTTCACTATTTAAAAAAATAATAACACGTTTTTAAATATATTATTTAGTACATTATGAATTTATTTGTTAGCAAAATAATTACATTTAACAGCAATTATGCATGTTAGAGTCATATTAACTGTAATTACCTTAAAAAGCTTATGACTTTTTTTATTGTCCTAATTATTTAAGCTTTTATATAAAATTATAGATATTTCGTAATATACACATGATTTATAGATTTAGTATTAAATATATATTGATACACAACATGAGACTAATAATCAGATTTCTAGTTATTGTTTGTCAAAAACAATTGTATTTTTGATACTAGTTAAAAGTAATTTATATTATAGTTAACAATAGCTAATAAAGTTACCAATTATTTCTAATATTAATGTTGACAATTTTTAGCACTAAAAATTATTTAAATTAACTTTAATAATAAATTTTAATTTACAAAAATTAATAGTATTAATGCAGTTTATTGTTTGAAAATATTTATTTGTAAAAATACAAATAAATACATTGCATTACATGATAACCTAATGCATATATAAAGCATTATCATGATCAATATTTAATATGGATTAGCAATTAGCTTTAAATGCAATAATTTATCGTAATATATTATTTTAAGATACGGGTATAGTAAATAAAATGTTTTATTTATTATTTATTACAAAAGAATACTAATAATTAATTCAATATTCTTAATATTATTTTTAAAATACAAGAAAACTGTAATTAAATAAATTAAATTATATATTTCCTATTTTAAATACTATATATTTTTTAATTGGCGTATAAATCAATTATCATTTTTACAAATTAAAATATATTTTTCATGTTTAAAAACAATTATAAATGTAGTTTGATAATTTACTATATAAAAATAATGATAATAAATAATGTTATTTATAATTTGACAACAAAGTCCTTAAACCTTGCCTGGTGGGCTATACTTTTAATCTTAAAGATATAATTGTATAAAATTAAATAGGATAAAATCAAAATTCAATTGTTTATCATAATCAATTAAACTGTAACTATCAAGGTGTGTAAAACAGTATAGTCCCTTGTACTATTTTTATCAATAGTTGTATATTATTGTCTACATGATAAACTAGATATTTAACGTTAAGGGGTAATCCTTGAAAATCCAGTGATGTTTCACAATAGATAACAATTATTAAATCTGGCTGAGTTTATTTGCACTAAAAATGTATATTAAATAAACAATAAGAGAATTTATAATTCTTAATAATCATAAAATACACAGATTACAACGAAACATTAATTAAAGTACCAGGTATTAATAAGTAGTATTAAGTAAAAAACTGTAATATAAATAATAAGCTACAACACCAATTAATAGTTAATCATTTTAATTTTTAAAAATGTTAAAATTTGTTTTCATGATATAAGATTTATTAATTAATCATTTAATATTCATGTTAATATTTTTAAATAATGGGTGTCAAGTTTGAAGAGTAAGATATTTTGAAATTAAAATTACTTATAATTTGAATTTACAAACAAATAGTACACAAAACTGTGCAGGGAAATTTAGATCTTTATATCTGACTTACAGAATGTGCTTAATTAATATTTTATTATATAATAAACTATTAAACAACATTATAAACTATTGGATTATAATTATTTCATTACATCACACATTACAGTTACACTACTAAGATTATATTTGGGGATTCACTTTTATCCCCCGATCCCCAGATGGAGAGAGAGAGAGAGAGAGAGAGAGAGCTAGTTATATATTTAATTATTATTAATAATATTTATTTATTTATTTATTGGGTGTGTAACTGTTATCAACAATTTAAAATTGTAAATCATTTTAATTTTTAAAAAAATATACCAGCAAATTGTTAATACTGTCTAATATAGG
>CAJPVJ010002724.1:0-12416 GCA_905397405.1 Oppiella nova
GAAGTACTTACACGACCAGAATGTGGTGCACTTTGACATAAAACTGGACAATATTATGGTTAAGAGGAATAAGGAGGGGGTAGTGGTGTATAAGTTGGGGGACTTCGGGCTGTCCCTCATGTATGGGATATGCAGGTCCCCAATACCGTCCCTTACCTGTGGTTAACAATCAGGTGGTGGTGGGTGACTGGGAAAGTCAGTTCATCGATCAGTTTAAGCTGTTGAGTCGGGAGGTCGGGTACCTCATTGCCTGTACGACCACCATCTCAGCGTATGGGCCAACCATTTCCGAAGTATTAAAGTGTCAGTCCCTTAAGAAGTGAACCACTATTTTGTTTCAAACAAGGTTTCAATTAAAACAGATTTCTTTAGCAATTAATTCGTAGAAATTATATTTAGTTTACTAAACTAATAGCAATCAACTATTTATTAGATATTATCTAACATTAGAATAACTCAGATGAGTATGTTTTTGCGGAAAACACCTTTGATTTAAATAAAAATCAGTTTACCATTAGTTTCAATACAGAAAATATATATACTCAACTTATTTAAATGGTTAGCAATTATTTTAAAATGTTTAGTTTTGTTTATTTATTCATAGCTTATGTTTTATACCAAAATTAACTTGATACAAAAATCTACAATACTATTCATTTATATTATACAATATTAACAATTATTTTAAGATTTTGTGTTTAAACTAATTATTGGCAGACATTTTGATTTGCATCAAAATTAATGGTCAGGAAAATGCACACTTTCAAAGTTCCGAAATATTTTTATAACAAATGCTTTAAAACTTTAGTTTCTGTCAATCCGAGTGAGACACACATTTCCAAAGTATGTTCTTTCCGGAAACACCACTTCCCGAGAATCCCACTCAAGGGATAGTATTCCCCGAAGGCTTTAGCCTCACATTCGCACAGTTGGGTCCAGAGTATAATAATCCAAACTATGCGTGGGGTGAGGCCGGGTATGCCGCGTACTACAGCCACCACATGGAAGTAGTGATGGGCTATAAGCTAATCCGACGCATAGCCGCACCAGCGGACGGCCTCTTTGCCAACCAGGTATGGCTCGTCAACAAGTTTAGCGTCAACTATGGCCTCAAAATAGCGAGTCTTCGGTACTTCGAGAAGCCGGGAGCCGAAGGCGCGCCCGACATGAGGGCCTCCCTGTGCGCCATGTTTAGGGAGGCGTTCACTCTGTGCTACTTAAGGCATCCCAACGTCTTACAAGTGAAGCGCTTGTTTGGAATCCCGGACCCGATTACAGGCTTTCCCTATCTCTACCACTGTATGGTCACGGAATGGATGGACGGTTCGCTGGACGACATAGTTGTTGAATGGAGGAGATGCTGGAGCTATATGAGTGCATATACATCTAAAAGGTGGTTCCAACAGATGTTGTCGGCCGTCCACTACATGCACAACCAGTTGCCCGGCTATTGGGTGTCCCATCTGGCCATCAGACCCGACAATATCCTCTATAGGGATACCATCGTTGGGCGTATCTTCAAACTCATTGACTTCGAGGAGTCGCTGGTGTTCCCGATCGGTGCCGACGATCGCATCCCTGTGGGCCATAACGTGGGCAGAAACGCGTGGTCACCCCTTGAGCTCCGGGCCTGTAATGACGGCCGTCAGGACACTGCCGTTCCCACCAAACCCATAGACATCTACTGTTTGGGTACGAGTCTCGTGACAACACTGATGGGACGGACAAACAGCTACACCTCCGGTATTTCAAGTTCCTGAAGGACCGGTACCCATATGTGTGACCCTTATTGAGTCGCTCAGTGGTAGGACATACGAGTCGACTGAACAGGAATTGCGGTTTTCCGAGACCCTGAGCGTACGCGTGGGACTGTATGTCATGGAAATGGTGGCCGAATCGCACCTCAGGTCCACCATTGAACAGGTTTTAGAAAATCCATGGCTTAGAAAATAAAGTGTTGATACCATTTGAAAACATTTTGAAGTTTTGTTTATCAATTCTTAACTTGTTTTAAGTCAAAGTTAACTTGATGTAAAAATCTATTTATAATTTAAGTTAAGATTGTATTTACCTAGCTCATTTGGTTGTAATCTGTCTGCAAGGGTGTCCATATAAATAGCATTAATATAAGTTGCACATTGCTGATATGCACAAATGCCAGAAATTCTTATACTTTCTCGTTTAAGAAACCGTCGAGAGTACAGGGACTCACCCAAAAGGCCTAAAACCTAAAAGGTCTAAAGCCCAAGAGGCCTAAACTTGAATAACTAATTGACCAATGAACATTTGACTTAACTTAGGTTAGGATAGGTTAGGTTAGGGTGAGACGCGTCTATTCCACTAATCAAATTAAAAATATATCAACTGGTCAGTTAGTTATTTGGGTTTAGGCCTTTTCGGTTTTAGGCCTTTTGGGGTAGAACCCAAATATATAAATAAATAATAATTAAATGATATTATGGATTAAAAACTGTTAAGATTATTAGCTGATTTAATTGTGGATATAAGTAGTATGGAAGTCATGGTACTCATTAATAAAATTAACAAAATCGGTGACTTAACTATACACAAAATAAGGTTGGTCAATTTATAAAAATAATTTCCCCATTGAATCGAATGTATTTTTTATTGTACTTACGATGTGGACACTGTGGTAAATAATGTAGCATGCTTATTTGTGTTTTAATTATTTTTGATATTTTTATTTAAAATATTGATTTATATTTAAATGTTAAATATTAATACAGGACAACAGTGTGTATACAACGGTACGAGATATCCATTGGACACCAGACTATACCTGAGATACACATCCCGTGAAAACATGTGCGATGAGTGCCGGTGCTCAGCGCCACCACATTTCACGTGTCAGACCAGCGCCTTTACCCCAGGAATTAGCGATAAATTAATTCAATTAATTATCAATTAAATGTAATAATATTTTTAAATTTATACATAAATTAAATAGTAATTTCGTTAATGCTATTGTAACTTTAAATGTAATCAATTATTTACCATTAAAATTTCCTTGGTAAAAAATTTAAGATTAACTTAAAGTAAAATTAAAAATTATTGTAGCAGATGTAAAATTCATACAAATAAATACAATAAATTATTATAACAAATGTGTTCATGAATTCAGGGACAGAGATAGGCAGCGGACAAACCCCGATATAAATATGGCAACAATGGGTTAGAATACAAATATAAAAGGTATGCTAAATACTAAGCAATTAAACAAATGGACACGATTCTCAAATACACCCCCCGTTACCAAATAAACTCGATTCACAAAAACAATTATATTTCCTTTTATATAAATTTATAAATATAACACATTTCAATATACTAATATATATTCTTTATTTTTATTTAATTAAAAAATATTATTTTTAAATATTTAATAGGTTTTTATCAGTAATTGCTTATGATTTTATTTTAAAATTTGAATTATTACCGGTGCTCATATACCTATGCGCCGGGCTTTGATGCTTTGATTTTATCATTTGGTAACGGGGGGTGTATTTGAGAATGGTCCATTTGTTTAATTGCTTTGTTTTAGTATACCTTTTATATTTGTATTCTAACCCATTGTTGCCTTATTTATAACGGTGTTTGTCCGCTGCCTATCTGTCCCTGCATGAATTTTAATTCTGTAATTGCAAACCAAAACACTGAAGATTTGATACGTTGTATGACCAAGGTGGAGATTTTTAATAATTTTTTTGCAAAAGAATCAACTGTTAACCAGATCCGTGATAGTGTCCCAAAATATATAAAATATATCACCCTGCCCTGCAGTGAATTATTCTGCCCTGCCCTGCCCTGCTACTTTTTAAAACCAGCCTGCCTTGCCCTGCCCTGCCCTGCAGGCGCAAGCATTAGCCTGCATATAGAAAAGTGCCTAGAATGGGTATTATTATGGCTAATTTAAAGTCTCATGTATTCCCCCATGATTTTAATTAGATTAAGTCGACCTGTTTCTGGTAATGCAATTCACTTCTCACGCTATTTATAGGAGTGAGACTGTTGTACCGGTGAAGGAGTAAAGTGGCAGTGTTGAGACCCCTGACTTCAATTATTCGAGATTTGAGTCAACGGTTGTTTGAGTTATTCGTTGATCTTTTTGCTTAATTAATGTTAATAACTACAAATGTTATGAATTGTTAAAATACATGAAAATTTGTTTGACTAAGTGGCGTGAAGTGAATGGTTGCTTTGTTTGGGAAGCCATTGGTATAAATGTAAACGCATTGTACCGCTTTGTACAAAAAATACGTATTTTTTATTTATTAATGTTAACTAATAGCCTTCAAGCGTACAGTGCCCTGCGCTGCCCTGCCCTGCACTGAAGTAACAGTACCCTGCCCTGCACTAACCCTGCACAGGGTGCAGGCCTTGCACACGCGCCTGAACTTCAGGGCCTGCTTTGGGTCACTAATCCGTGATTGGCTGTGTCACGGACATATTAGAGGACTTTTTTCAAAATCACGTGAATTTCAAGAAATTTTATTGCAACCTAATGTTAATCAGGAATAAATAAATAGCCAGGAATTAATACTTTACACACGAGTGATTCATATAAATATTGTATAGATTTTCGGTGCCGGTGCACAGATTATTGTACGTTTGTCGGGGATTCTGAGCTATATATGCCGTTTACTTTTGCTGTTAGTTGCGACCAAACGATTGTTTATTTTTTGTTTGTCGATACGTGCTAGCGGTTCACGAGTCGACCGTAGTTGTGGTAGCGGTTAGTTAGTGGACCAGGCATAGCAGATATTTCTTAAATAAATACTTTAAGTGTCAAACGCATTATGCGCCTCAAAGAATCACACCATAATAGAAATGACAGTGAAATTCTGCTATGATTTAGAGCAGCAAGTCAAGGGTTGAGTCACCCAATTAGTGTCCGCAGAGAACAACTACTCATCGGTCCAACGGGGAAATGGAGGCGTCTTCCAAATGATTGGTAGAGGAGAGCGGAAAACAGACTACTCAGCAATAGCTAGCGGACCTATTGGTGAGTAAAACTGTACATACAGTTGAGAGCGACGGTTCCAGAAACGGCGAATTTAATCGGAAAGCCAAAACGTCAATACATATTTTAGCGCCAACTCCTATCACTTAACTCTAAATTCTAAAACATTTATTAAAATAAGACAAACATAAGTTTTACATAAAATTAATTATAAACAACACAATACGTCTTTACACTTTAAGGCCCAGAACTCCAGTCTAAATCCGGAGTCAAAAGAATGACAACTGGTCAGTCTCGCACCCAAAACTCTAATGATTTCAAAAAGTCTTCAAAGATTCAAAATTCATGCAAATCTGTGCAGATCGATGACTCAGCGAGACAAAAGTGGCAATTTTAGAAATACGTTTGACAGCGATCATAATATAACTTTCACAAGCTTATTTATTCAATAATTATAATAATAAAACAATTGAAATTAAAATTGTACCCTGCTAATGATAGTAACTTTGATAAATATTAACAAAATAACTTTTGATTCCATACAATGAAATTCATACAAAAATTTACAAATATTTTGTCAACCAAACCAAACCCCGGGCACACATTAGCCACCAAAATGCCGGTCCAGTTCTTCAGGAACACCCAACTGTCCGATCAGTTGAGTGATGGCCTCCGATTTCCCCCCGACTTCGCCCTAACCTTGGGGAAATACCATTCCTTGAATGGGATTCTCAGGAAGTGGTGTCTCCGGAAAGAACGGCATACTTTGCAAATGTCTGTCTCTCGTATTGACAGAAACTAAAGTTTTAAAACTTTTTGTTATAAAAATATTTAAGAACTTTGAAAGTGTGTGCATTTTGTGATCATTAATTTTGTATGCAAATCAAAATGTCTGCCAATAATTAGTTTAAACACAAAATCTTAAAATAATAAACCATTTAAATAAGTTGAGTTTAAATATTATCTGTATTGAAACGAATGGTAAACTGATTTTTATTTAAATCAAACATTACTTATAATTAAGACTTTTTTGTTTCTATAGTATATTGATTATAAGTGATAAATTACTTTTATACGAATTAATTGCTAAATAAATACATGTAACCAGTGTCTCGACCCCACACTATACTCATCATGAGAGTCATGCCCAGACTGTACACATCCAGGGGTTTGGTGGGAGTGCCGCGTATGTGGAACTCTGGTGCGGAACAAGGGTTTGAGCGGCCGGAGTGGTTCTCGGGATACTGATCTCTGGATGTATTTGCGAAGGCGAGGGCTTCCTCGAAGTCAATCAATTTATAGATCCGTTGGTTGGGATGGCCGGCGACAGTGCGGTACAGGATATTCTCGGGCCTTATCGCCAAATGCGAGACCCATTGGCCGTCCAGACCGTTGTGCAGGTAGTCGACCGCCCGTGCGATCTGTCGGAACCACACTTTGGCATCCTTTTAAGTAAACAGATCCCTGGCGTTAAGGTCGTCAAGCGTCCCGTCCATCAGTTCGGTCGCCAGACAGTGGAACAGGAATGGAAAGCCTTTGTCGGTAGGGCTGGGAATGACAAACACCTTCTCCGCTCGTATAATACCCGGTTGTCTCAAGTAGTTCAACATCCGGGCCTTCTTTAGCATAGCGCTTATAGTGGCTCTGATTTCCGGTGTCTCACCTCTAGGCTGTTCGTAGTAACTGAGACAGGCCACTTTCATGGCATACTGGCGCCTCTGGCGAGACTCGTGCCACACCTGGTTATCAAACGGATCCCCATAGGGATCAATGGGAGCGATAGGTGTGCCCAGTAGGTAGCCGTTAGCCTGCACTTTGTAACTGTAATCGTTGTGATACATACCATTGAACCCGTAATCCATATTACCGTAGGCCCTACCGGCGTCCTTAAAGGTTAGGGCGAAGTCGGGGGGAAATCGGAGGCCATCACTCACCTGATCGGACAGTGGGGTGTTCCTGAAGAACTGGACCGGCATTTTGGTGCCTAATGTGTGCCCGGGGTTTGGTTTGGTTAACAAAATGTTTGAAAAATTTTATATGAATTTCATTGTTTGAAATCAAAAGTTATTTCGATTTCGTTAATATTTATCAGTTACTATCATTAGCAGGGTACAATTTTAATTTCAATTGCTTTATTATTATAATTATTGAATAAATAAGCTAGTGGAGATTATATTATGATTTACTGAACTTTCGATTTTGTTAATTAAAATTAAAGTTAGATAGATAATTATAGTTAAGGGTAGATTGTTATAAAGTCATTTACTAGTCGAATAAATAGCATCTTATTTTGAAACAAAACATAATTTTAAAAATAGATGTTTTAACTTTCATGCTTGTTAATGCAATTTCTAAAATTTTTAATTTCAAATATCTATAGCTGTGGTTCCCATATGAAAGATAATTTCAGAATACTTATTACTAGGATCGAGAGTGCATACCATGGTCAATTTGTGTACCATGATTCATAAACTTATCTTGATAATTAATAGTTGTACTATTCTGGATATAAAAACATAACCCAAAATGAATTTAAATTTCAAATATCTACAGCTCTGGTTGATGTCGGGATGTAAACCTTAACCCATTACGAATTTAAATTTAGAACAAATGTCACGTTGATAAAATGACACAACCCCTGAAATTTTTATAATTACCTGGCTAATATATTTGTCAAACGTATTTCTAAATTTGCCATTTTTGTCTCACTGAATCATCGATCTGCCCAGAATTGCATGGTGAAATCATTTTCATATTTACCCGGCTACTGTATCTGTCAAACGTATTTCTAAAATTGCCACTTTTGTCTCACTGAGTCATCGATCTGCTCAGAATTGCATGGTGAAATCAAATACAGTTTACCCGGCTACTGTATCTGTCAAACGTATTTCTAAAATTGCCACTTTTGTCTCACTGAGTCATCGATCTGCCCAGAATTGCATGGTGAAATCAAATACAATTTACTTGGCTAGTATACTTGTCAAACGTATTTCTAAAATTGAATTCATTCTCAATTGTATGTGATCAGGACTTGTGTACACAATATGACTGGTTTGCGAATTCCTGAGTCCTTACATTCATAAGATTCACAGACTGTCTGGGAACTGTTTGTTTTCTAGCCATTATTAATAAATATTGCTTTTTAGGAAATTTATCGCAATACTTGAAAAGCACTGTTTAATATTACGAGATTTTATGTAAATTAGGAATTATTGCAATAAGTGTAATCAAGAATTGCAAACGGATGTCAAAAGGGGTATGTGACTTCTTATAAGCTAAAGACCAATTACAAACAATTTAGTTGATAGGTGGTAGGCTTTGTTCAATAATTCTGTAAGGAATATTCTTGTATGTACCACTCGAGATATGCGTTCTCTCATTCTATTTCGGGAGGTCACAGAAAATTTTGAGTCTTTCAAGACGCTTTGAAATCATTAGTTTGGGTGCGAGACTGAGCAGTTGTTATTCTTTGGACTCCCGATTTAGACAGGAGTTAAGGGCCTTCTGGGAGTTGTGGAGACTAAGTGTAAAGACGTATTGTGTTGTTTATAATTAACTTTTATGTAAAACGTATAAGTTTGGGTGTTATTTTAATAAATGTTGGCATTTTTTTTGATTAAGTTTTTTAATCAAAAATATAATTCTCTCCTCTTATGCCACGAAGTATAATAAGAGGGCTAAATACAAATTTTGAGTTAATAATAATTACATCTCTATACAATAATAATAATATAGGTGCGGCTCTATTGACCTAAAAACCAATTGACCTAAATTTAAATAACTTAATGACCAATAGGTAAATATACCAGATGATCAGTTTAAAATGTTCCCCTTGACCTAACCTAACCTTACCTATCCTTACAATGGTCAAAAGTCTATTGGTCATTAAGTTATTTAAGTTTAGGTCAATTTGCCAGTTCCCTAATANCAAAAGTCTATTGGTCATTAAGTTATTTAAGTTTAGGTCAATTTGCCAGTTCCCTAATAATATAAATATACAAAGTTATAGTTATATTAAAGTTTTAATAATAATAAAATTCGGCGTTTTTATTCGTCGTATGCATTTGGCGTTTAGAAGGTGTTTGCAGTCAGCGTATGCGTTCGGCGTTTGGTATGTTTTAGCATTGAATTGATGTTTAAGTTTATTTGTTAAGTGTAAGTTGTTTTAGAGTTTAGAGTTAAGTGTTAGGAGTTGGCGCTAAGATATATATTGACGTTTTGACATTCTCATTAAATTCGCCGTTTCTGGAACCGTCGCTCTCAACTGTATGTACAGTTTTACTCACCAATAGGTCCGCTCTCCGCTACCAATCATTTGGAAGACGCCTCCATTTCCCCGTTGGACCGATGAGTAGTTGTTCTCTGCGGACAGTAATTGGGTGACTCAACCCTTGACTTGTTGTTTCAAAGCATAGCAGAATTTCACTGTCATTTCTATTATGGAGTGATTCTTTGAGACGCTTAATACGTTTGACACTTAAAGTGTTTATTTAAGAAATATCTGCTATGCCTGGTCCCCTAACTAACCGCTACCACAACTACGGTCGACTCGTGAACCGCTAGCACGTATCGACAAACTAAGAAATAAACAATCGTTTGGCGGCAACTAACACCAAAAGTAAACGGCATATATAGCTCAGCATCCCCGACAAACGTACAATAATCTGTGCACCGGCACCAGAATTCGTTACAATATTCATATGAATCACTCGTGTGTAAGGTATTAATACCTGGCTATTTATTCATTCCTGAATAACATTAGGTTGCAATAAAATTGCTTGAAATTTACGAGATTTTGAAAAAAGGTCCTCTAATAGGTCGGTATCAGTGACACAGACAATCACGGATCTAGTTAACAGTTGATTCTTTAAAATTATTAAAAATCTCCACCTTGGTCATACAACGTATCAAATCTTCAGTTTTGGTTTGCAATTACAGAATTAAAATTCATGCAGGGACAGATAGGCAGCGAACAAACGCCGTTATAAATAAGGCAAGAATGGGATACAAATATAAAAGGTATACAAATACAAAGCAATTAAACAAATGGACCATTCTCAAATACACCCCCCGTTACCCCAAGTGGGTCAGTGTGGCGCTGAGGCTTAAGGGCATGGGCTGAGCGCATGCATCACTGAGAGGCCTGGAGTTCAAGCCTCGCTTAAGCAAATGGCTTTTTCATATGCATTGAGTAATCACTTGTCACACAGTTGACGGTAGTTTTCTCCTGGCACTCCGGTTTCTTCTGTCATCCGAAAGTGAACTGAAACTTCACACCAATAATAATAATGGGTTATGAAAGGTGACAGATGTCCCAGACATGTGTTAAGGGTACACATATATGGAAATCAGACTTACTGTCTGTGAATACTAAATGTAGATCTGAACTAACCTGACGGAGTCACCACACCCACCACTACCCATACATACAAAGCAATCGAAAGTGCCTGATAATAGTACAGTCATTCCCCCTCTTACTCCCTCAATATAACACCACATCAAAGCGTGTCATTTGAAATCGGTGTCTAAATTAGCAAATACCCATTGTGATTATTATTATTATTATTACCAAATGATAAAATCAAAGCATCAAAGCGCGACGTATAGGTATATGAGCACCGGTAATAATTCAAATTTTAGAACAAAATCATAAGCAATTAAACTGATAAAAACTTATTTAATATTTAAAAATAAAATTTTATAATTAAATAAAAATAAAGAATATATATTGAAATGTGTTATATTTATAAATTATGATATTGCAGAATTAATGATTAAAACTTAGATTTAATTATTAATTAATATATTGTATATTTTATAAAAGGATTTAGCTATGATTTATTGTATTTACTCATAAGAAATGTAAAGAATGTACAGTTGAGTGAACTGTATATTCTGGTTAAAAGTTCATTACTTTTATGTTTAATACATGTTTTTAGAAACTATTATAAAAGGGTTGCATTGAGTGAATGCACTGGTCTTGGGTTTGTGCTCTCATACTGTAAGTATGGGTTCAACACTATTGTAAGAGTTATGTATTGCTATTCATTTGTATATTTATTCATTGATAACAATTTAATAAAATTATTGTTGGTTTGGACATTAATTCTATGTATAAATACGTTTATTTGAATGTAAGTTTCTATTGAATCAATTATCTCTCTCTCTCTCTCTCTCTCTCTCTCTCTCGATAATTGGCATTTAATTAATATTAGTTAATTAATATGAAAATTAGTTTTAGTTTTTAATAGTTAAGTAGATTTAATTACAATAGTAAAATATAGAATAGTAATAATTAGTAGAATTTTTTATAATTTTGATTTATAGATTAGTATTGATCGATAGAATTTGTATAATATTATATTTGTCATAAATGTGGTGTTGAACCAAAGTTAGCAAATGATTAGGTAATTATAGTTTTGATATTATTTTATAAGTTATTATTAATTAAACATGTTTAACGCCACAATATATGTCGTATAGGGCTATGAATATGACTATTATTAGTACTATTCTATTATTAATTATTCGTTTTGACTCAAGTATTCAAAATTAGACTTAATTATTAAAATCATTAAGACTAAGTCTAATGTTTTTTTGTAAATTTCCATTAATGAGTGGTCATTTATAATCCCTATCCCTGAGTCTCAATGCCTGCTATTGATTTAATCCTTTCAGTGCTTTAATCATTTTTTGTTGTTTAAGTGAAATGCTTTTGCAGTTTCACTTCAGCCGTGTATTACCCGTTCATCCATACCTTTTGTATGTCCGAGCTAATGAAATAGAATCTGTTTTTAGTGAAACACATTGTGTTTAATTTATTGCAAACCCTCCGGCCGTCAGTCCTGTAATCGGCAGTTAGGACCAGCCGGTGCTCACCAGTCCCACCGTCGGTATCGTTCTCTGTGGTGATCAGTCCTGACCACCACTTAGTTTGCATCGCGGACACAACTCAAAGGGCTGAGCGTTAGTCCGAAGGACAACGGAAGTGGCGGTAAGTCTGCACAATCAGCCATCGATATTAAGAGAGCCTAAGCTGTGGTGCAATTAGACCGACACGTATTGGTCACCGCTCTCTAAGTAAAGTCTGTCGGCATAACTCACTCCACCCCTAATAACTTGTGGCCGATGGAAAGCACGTGTTTTCCTCGACTTTACGATATATAAAAGGAAATATAATTGTTTTTGAGAATCGAGTATATTTAATAACGGGGGGTGTATTTGAGAATCGTGTCCATTTGTTTAATTGCTTAGTATTTAGCATACCTTTTATATTTGTATTCTAACCCATTGTTGCCATATTTATAACGGGGTTTGTCCGCTGCCTATCTCTGTCCCTGAATTCATGAACACATTTGTTATAATAATTTATTGTATTTATTTGTATGAATTTTACATCTGCTACAATAATTTTTAATTTTACTTTAAGTTAATC
>CAJPVJ010002725.1:0-12416 GCA_905397405.1 Oppiella nova
GACCACTTTGTAACTTTTCAAAGTTTAGTCGTCTATACGACTCGGAAGTACTCGGCTTTAAAGCCTCGAGTCGTGACCTAAAGCTTAGAGCCATTGATGTGTTTTCCTCCTTTGCATACCTGGCTATGGCATTGGTCTCAGCGGCCAGTATCCTGACCTCTGGTCTATGGTACAGATCATCCCACGAGTCTATTATTGATTGATGTATGGGTTTAATCATGAAATCCAAGAGATAGCTACAAAACAATATCGAGAAAAATGTGGATAATAATAGCCAACAAGCGATAAATGTTTTGATGAAATAATTGTTTAAATTAAATGTTTTTGGTATGTATTTAGAGTATAATAAATAGTATGTGTAAAAGAAATAGTTAAAAACTTTGTCATAATTTCCATCAATAGATGATATAATTGTCGATATAATGAACCATAAAATAATCGCAAGAATCCAGACTTTGATATCAAATATATAGAAATATGTCAGTATGGGTTGGGTGGCCGGTAGTATTTTGTAGGCAACACTCCCGAAATCAGTGAAATCAATAGTAATAGTATTTGTGATATTAATATGACTTTTCGATAATAATTCTTGATAAGTGACAAAATTATTTGAGTCGAGGTCCATTAGACAGAGATCAGGCATTTTGTCGCCCAATAGAGACAAAAAATGATTAAAATTTTCCGGAATCCTACTTATATGAAGCCTATGTTTACAAATAATTTAATTATTATTTTATAATAAATTCAAATTGTATTGTTAAATACATACTTGATATTTTCCTTGGAAATTAATTCCTTAATTAACATAACTAGTGGACCGCAAATAAAATTTTTAAATTTAACATTAGGCATCGTAATAATCGGTACAATTGATAGACATTTAATATGTATGTCTGTATTATCAAGNTTTCCTTGGAAATTAATTCCTTAATTAACATAACTAGTGGACCGCAAATAAAATTTTTAAATTTAACATTAGGCATCGTAATAATCGGTACAATTGATAGACATTTAATATGTATGTCTGTATTATCAAGACATTGTGTTTGATTTTCATAATTATCAGGAATTTTTATACACTCCTTAGGTATTGTATTATTGATTTCATGAATATCCATTTAGTATTAATAATTAATAGTGAGATAGTATTTTGAAAAATTTATGAATTGAAAAAATTTATATTAAACATTAACAAGTTTATAATTAATTTTTATATTACAATTATGTTTTGTGCCTTGACGTCAACACATAAATATAATGATTTATTTACAAATACATTATGAATATGTTAATTAGTTGGTTAGTAATAACAAAATATATATTTCACAATAGTTTTTAATAAGTTTCACAAAAGTGGTGTATTTAATAAGTAGAGTTGTACATATAACTCAAGGTAAATATAAATAACAGTAAAAAGTAGACAGAAAAATCAAATGCAACACTTATAAATAAACAATTATTTGATTCATTTCTGATTAAATGTTTTGTTTAAATAGAAATAAAAGAAAATTAATTTACATAATCTCATTATTTTTTCATTTCAACATTTTCGTACATTTTAATATACCAGTAGTACTATTATTTATACAAACTTTTACAAAATAAACTTTTACACTAACTATTTTATATTAGTGTATATTAAATATTTATAAATTAGAATTAAGCAAAAAATAAATTAATATAAAATACAAAAATCTCAAAACGATACCAAAAATTTTCAAAAATAAATAAAATTGATGATATAATTAAACCTGTAACTAGCAAATAATAGACATCAATTGTATGCTTTAAAGTTATATTCTCATGTTTAGTTGAAGTCCTTTTAAGATATATCTCTCCTTTGTCAAATAATTTTAAAAATAATATTTTCCAGTAATCAAACAAACCACTTTCCCGTAATTGTATTATTCTATTAAATAAAACATATCTTTTAGCATCTAATACAGACAGTATAGTTCAATTAAATTACAATATATTTAATGATTTAAAAATTAGTGGATCCAATCTATTATGAGAGGGTAGATAATAAAATTCATGTCCAATGCCTTTACTAGAAATATGGAGTTTGTTTGATATAGTTTTATCCACTTTCGACATGTATTGTATGAAATATATGAGATTCCATTCCCTGGCTATGAATGCATTGTTTTCATGAATAGCACTCTTAATCAGATATTGCCTAAACTCATCAGTAAAGTCATATGTAATCGTAGTAAGTCTTGGAGTTATACTTTTACCCAGGTCCCTTTCATTTATCAAATTATTAATTGAGACTAAATTGTACTCATCTGCCATTATATTGATATCATTTCGTGAGAACAGGTCATCCCATGAATCTATGATAACATTAGGTATGGGTTTAATCATGTAATCCAATAAATAGGTACCAAATATGATGGATAATATCATGATCAAGCTAACCCAACTAACGATCAGTACTTTTTGAAAAGCATTTAATAAATTCACACATTTAGGGATAGTTTTTGAAAATAATAGGATAAATGCATTAAATGAATAAATTACTAATTTTCTATACTTTATGTCAAGAAATGGCATCAATATTGATATTATTACAGATAAAATGAATAACAAAATCCAGACATTCATATTAAAACAATGAAAATATGTAAACATGGGCTGAATTCCGGGCATCACTTTGTATGCAATATTGCCATAAACTCTATTGTCGATGAAATCACTTATTATTAAATCAATATTAAAATATGACTTTAAAAGTGGTTTATATATTCCCAATAAAGTGATCGTGAAATCAATGAGCAATATATCGGGCATTTGTTTGGACAACGACTCAATCAAATCGCTGTGACTTTGAGGCGCTTTTAGGTATTGAAGTCTATATACAAAGTCGTAGAGTTTATACATTATTTTCATTCATATCAAAATACATGTGATACAGGCATTTGTTTGGACAACGACTCAATCAAATCGCTGTGACTTTGAGGCGCTTTTAGGTATTGAAGTCTATATACAAAGTCGTAGAGTTTATACATTATTTTCATTCATATCAAAATACATGTGATACTTTTTTAAATGAAATGTTATACTAAAGTAATATTTGTAGAAATATTTACCGAAAATGGTGTTTAATGGCCAACTCTTTGATGATCATAATAAGTGGTCCACAAAAGTACTCACCATTTGATGTATTAATATTGAGATTAGGCATATGAAAGGTGGGCAGAAATGTCACATTTCTCGTGAATTGATCACTAATGGTGTCATTACTATTCAGATTTATTAACACCGATTCCTTAACTAATAAACACTCTTTCTTATTCATTTCAATAAACTAATTGCTTTAAAATATAAATTGTGTCAGGACAAACTTTAAAAAATTGTTGGTTTATCGTATGTACTCTTCGACTACGGTTTCTAAGATAAACTTTAAATCAATAATATAATCATTTAATAAATGTTATTAATAGCATTAATGGTATTAATATTAATAAAATCTCAGATTGACATAAATATATTAATTTATATTCAATGGAATAAATTAATGTTATATTGTTTTGTATAAATATGTGGCAACAAAACACAATATCATATGCTTTATAAATTATTAATTTATTGTTTTGATTTACTTATCATAATTTAAAACAAAAAACCCCAATATCCTGTTGCTAAAAATTAATATGTGTAAGCCTAAAACAATTTAAAGGTTTTTGCTATGTAGCGTTTACTGTATATGAAATATTTATTAAACTTCTATCATACTTTTATTAAACTTATTCATTATAAAAGTATGATAGAAGTTTAATAAATATTTCATATACAGTAAACGCTACATAGCAAAAACCTTTAAATTGTTTTAGGCTTACACATATATGATTGACAAACAGTATACTATAGTATAAGGAATTTGCATATAACTTTAAAAAATTTACTTTCATAATTATGATACAATAAAAATTAGATTTAATAACCTTTTTAAATTACATAACATAAAAACTTTTAATTTTTAAAATAGTTTTAATGAAGTGTACAAGTAAATATAATCTACATAGTAGTATGACATCTAGAAATTTAAATACAACCCCACAAGAATTCAATCATGAATAATATAACCGATATGACCAAGCCCAGAAATAATAAATAGTAGACATCCAATGTGTGTCTCAATGATATGTATTCATACTTTGTTTCAATCTTCTTATCAAATGTAATACGTTTTCTAAATGATTTCAAAAATAATACTTTCCAATGATTATATTTACTTGTACACTTCATTAAAACTATTTTAAAAATTAAAAGTTTTTATGTTATGTAATTTAAAAAGGTTATTAAATCTAATTTTTATTGTATCATAATTATGAAAGTAAATTTTTTAAAGTTATATGCAAATTCCTTATACTATAGTATACTGTTTGTCAATCATATATGTGTAAGCCTAAAACAATTTAAAGGTTTTTGCTATGTAGCGTTTACTGTATATGAAATATTTATTAAACTTCTATCATACTTTTATTAAACTTATTCATTATAAAAGTATGATAGAAGTTTAATAAATATTTCATATACAGTAAACGCTACATAGCAAAAACCTTTAAATTGTTTTAGGCTTACACATATATGATTGACAAACAGTATACTATAGTATAAGGAATTTGCATATAACTTTAAAAAATTTACTTTCATAATTATGATACAATAAAAATTAGATTTAATAACCTTTTTAAATTACATAACATAAAAACTTTTAATTTTTAAAATAGTTTTAATGAAGTGTACAAGTAAATATAATCTACATAGTAGTATGACATCTAGAAATTTAAATACAACCCCACAAGAATTCAATCATGAATAATATAACCGATATGACCAAGCCCAGAAATAATAAATAGTAGACATCCAATGTGTGTCTCAATGATATGTATTCATACTTTGTTTCAATCTTCTTATCAAATGTAATACGTTTTCTAAATGATTTCAAAAATAATACTTTCCAATGATTATATAAACCACTTTCACGTAATTGTATTATTCTAATAAATGTAAAAATAAAATTAATACTTAAATAATTAAAAATAAATATTACAATATATTTAAGTATTTGAATAGTTGTGGATCCACACGATTATGTGATGGTAGGTAATAGTATTTATGACCAAAGCCTTGACTCGATATATGGATATTATTCAAAATATCTTTATTTCCTTTGGACATGAAATCAATGAAATAAATGAGATTCCATTGCTCGCCAATCAGTGCATGGTTTTCATGAACCATACTTTGAATTAGAAATTGTCGATATTCATTGGTGAATTCAATATCCTTATTATTTATTCTGGGTTCAATATTTGCTTTTAACTCTTTATTATCTCCAATGAAACTATTGATATTAGCCAGATTATTTTGATCAGCTATTATCCCGATATCTCTGCGAACAATTAGGTCGTCCCACGAATCTATAATTGCATCAGGTATAGGTTTAATCATGTAATCTAATAGATATGCACAAAATATCGTGGATAAAATTGCGATTAATATTGTCCAACATCCTATCAATACCATATTGAGGTCGTGTAATGATTTTAGACATTTTGGAAATGATTTTGAAAATAATAAGACAAATATATTAAATAAATTTGTGAATAATTTTTTGTTTTTCGTTTCAAGTATTGTTAATAATATTGAGATGAAAAATGACAAATTAATTAACAAGATCCAAACATTAATATTAAAACATTGAAAGTATGTAAACATGGGTTGAATTCCGGGCATCACTTTGTATGCAATGTTTCCATACATTCTGTTATCAATGAAATCAGTTATAATTATATCGATATTAAATGTTGATTTCAAAAATGTATTAAATATTTGCAACAAGATTGTTGTGAAGTCAACTAATATTAAGTCAGGCATTTGTATTGATAACATTTCAAACAATTCCTCTTTAGTCAACGGCGCCCTTATGTACTGAAGTCTAGAAATTTAAATTATAACTAATTATTATATAAAGAATTTATATTATATAGATACTGGTCAAATTATTTTTTCTAATTAGTTTTTAATACGGTATTTATTAAGTAAGAATACATACCCAATATTGTGTTTGATGGCTAACTCCTTGACCATCATAATAAGTGGTCCGCAAAAGTATTCACCATTTGATGTATTTATATACAGATTAGGCATAAATAAAGTGGTTTGAAAGGTCATATTTCTTGTTGTATTGACATTATTATTAAGATTTATTAAACCCAATTCACTAACTAATAAACACTCCTTTCTATTCATTTACTAATTTTAATAGTATAGCTGTCTTATAATTATTAATAATAAAGAAAATTATTAATTTATAAATTATTATAGACACTTGACTGTTATTGAAACTTGATAAAAATGTTTAAAAAATTATTCAATCATAATTAGATATGAATTATCGATTATAGATCGATTTATTAATGAAATTAAAATCAATAGTGTGTTCATGAATTGAGTATAGGTTTAATAGATTAATAATAAAATTATACAATAATAGAGTAATTGATTGATAATAAAGTGGGTTATGATATGTTATAAAAAAATAATATACTGTATGAAAACATAATACAATATTTATAACAAGTAAATTGAATAAATGAATAGGATATTTATAGTAATAATTATATTTTTACTAATTAATACTAATGATAGTATAAAGTCAGTCAATTGAATCTGCAACGATTATCTGGTTAATAGCTTATTAATTGTAGCAAAAATCTATACTTTGGCTCACTTATGAGGTATCAGGTATAATATAAAAATTATTTTTTTATATTAACCTTTACGTGTTTTATAAATTGTTTTACAATAATCATCTGCAGTATAAGATACGCGCTAGTATTGGGTCAACAATATTAGCAAGTCGTAACCCATGACTTAATAACACCGGACTTAATTTACCATAATATTGTAAATTCAAAAAGTGCATTATTTTCCCTTTTTATTGATTTTGAAAACTCTAAAAAACCCTAAAACTTAAAAATTAAAAAATCTTTTTGTTCTATACCAGATGTGTTCATGTGGGTAAAGTGAGCAGGCACAAAATGATAGGCACAAAACATTTTCAAATATTTTATTTTATTTTCCAAACATATGGGAGTCTATGGCGGAATTGACCATTTTCAAAATTAAACTGTAAGCAGGCGTGCGATATATTTTTAATTATTTTTTGATATTGTTCAAATATAATATCCCCTCTGCCATATCCTAGCTCCGTAGAGTTTTAACATTAGCAATCTTTGCGTTGTCTATAGGTCCAGCAAATCGTCCAATATCACAGAATATTCTTGATGTCATAAAGAATATTCTTGTTTTGTCAAGGCTACCTCATAATGACCTATAAGTGTGCCAAAGTATAGATTTTTGTTACAATTATTAAGCGAGCTATTAAACAGATAATCGTTGCAGATTCAATTAACTGACTTTATATTAATATTAACATACTATATATTCATTATCTAATTAACATTATTACTGCATTATCACTTTATTAGTAAAAAGATAAAAAAATAATTAAAAATATATCGCACGCCTGCTTACAGTTTAATTTTGAAAATGGTCAATTCCGCCATAGACTCCCATATGTTTGGAAAATAAAATAAAATATTTGAAAATGTTTTGTGCCTATCATAAGCGCTAATAAATTCTAATATGAATAGAACAAAAAAAATTTTAAAAATTAAGTTTTAGGGTTTATTAAGTTTTAAAAATCAGTAAAAAGGGAAAATAATGCACTTTTTGAATTTATAAAACAATTTATAAAACACGAAAAGGTGAATAAAAAAATTAATTTTTATATACCTTATACCTCATAAGTGAGCCAAAGTATAGATTTTTGTTACAATTATTAAGCGAGCTATTAAACAGATAATCGTTGCAGATTCAATTAACTGACTTTATATTAATATTAACATACTATATATTCATTATCTAATTAACATTATTACTGCATTATCACTTTATTAGTAAAAAGATTTTTTAAAAATATACAATTCATTAAAGTAATTAAATTATTATTTTTAAATTAAATTCTGTATTAATTAAGAGTATAGAGTCTATATTAAATTAAATTATTATTATTATTCTAATTATTTATCAAATTTATTTAACCTATCTAATAGGTTACATAGCATTTAATCGAATTAGGTTACTACAAACTTTCGTTAAAAAGGTGTTCCAATAACATGTCATAAATTACAAAATATTAGTATTAGTTAAATTATATTTTAAACTTGTAACAAATAAATTCAGTTATACATAAAATGATAGATATTATTAAATCAGAAAATAGCAAATAATAGACATCGATTGTATGTGTTAAAGTTAGATTTTCATATTTTGTTTCAATCTTTTTACCAAATTTAAGTACTTTTCCGAGCATTGTCTGAAATAACACTTTCCAATGATTGTATAGACCATTTTCACGTAATTGTCTTATTCTATCAAATAATAAATAATAAGTTAGTTAATATCAAATTAAAATAACATAATTATATTTAATAGGAATAACTAAAAACATATTACAGTGTATTTAAGAATTTAAGTATTTCCGGATCCATTCCCTTATGAGATGTTAGATAATGAAATTTATATCCCATACCTTCACTTGAAATATGCATTTTATTTATAATATCTTTATTTCCAATAGACATAAAATGAATGAAATGAATCAGGATCAATTGTCCACCTATTAGTGCATTGTTTTCATAAATTAAACTTTTAATTAGAAATTCTCGATATCTATTAGTAAACTCAAAATCAGTAGTATTAACCCGGGAATTTATATTTTGTACCATTTTTAAGTCTTTCTTTTCTTGAACATAATTTTTAATATCTGTAACACTGGGAGCATTTGCTATTATATTGATATCACTTCGTGGTAACAGGTCGTCCCATGAATCTATCATAACATTAGGTATGGGTTTAATCATGTGATCCAATATAAATGTACAAAATATTATCGATAAAAATGTAATTAATATAATCCAGCTGCTGATTAATACATTACGGAACCCATTTAATAATTTAAAGCATTTTGGAATGGATTTTGAAAATAATAAAGTGACTACCTCAAATAAAATGACTAAAAATTTATCTCTTTTATCAAACAATAATAATGATATAATGAATGATAATATTAATAGTAAAATCCAAACATTCATGTTAAAACTTTGAAAATATGTAAACATGGGTTGAACACCGGGCAGTACTTTGTATGCAATATTGTCATGCATTCTGTTGTCTATAAAATCAGTAACGATTAAATCGATATTAAACAAAGATTTAAAAAGTTTGTTATATGTTTCCAGCGTTGTTATTGTAGATTCAAACAATATTATATCCGGGATTCGTATGGACAACATTTCGATGAGTTCATCCTGACCAGACGGTGCTCTTATGTATTGAAGTCTGTTAAGTATCATTAAATTAAAATTAATTAGATAATTTAAGATATGTGATAGGTATATTCAATATAAATACCTCAGTTTAGTTTGAAAACTTAGTAATGTAAAGCAAAAGCTTTAAATTAGCATCTTACGCATACAAAATATATGAGTAAGATGCTAATTTAAAGCTTTTGCTTTACATTACTAAGTTTTCAAAACTAAACTGAGGTATTTATATTGAATATACCTATCACATATGCATTTAGAAAATCATTTGATTAATACTAATAATACGTACAGAATTTGATGTTTTATAGCTAACTCCTTGATCAACATAATGAGTGGTCCACAAAAGTACTCATTATTTGAGTTATTAAAGTATAAATTAGGCATAAATAAAGTGGGTTGAAATGACAGATTCCTTGTAATATATTCCTGGTTATTATTTGCAGTAATATTAAGATTGGTTAAACCCAATTCATTAACTAATAAACACTCTTTTTTATTCATTTTAAAAATTCTAGTTTAATAATAATTTTCTTACACCGTTTTATATAAAATGTTTTCTATTTGTTTTAGATTGAGTACAAAGTCTGGTTTATATGTACTTGTCAAAATGAAAATCTATTTTAGATTGCATAAATGTTTTAATAAATATTTCTATAATTCAATCAATACTTTTGTCGTCAATACCTATAATACAGATCACAAGATGTAAATATATTACTAACGATAAAATTAACTGCCAATAAATGTTTCCTTATTAATGATGTGTTATATGATGCTAATATTTATAATGATATTTACAAATGTACTTAATTAGATGCATATGGCACTTATGTGATTGAATATTATTGAATATTATTTGTCCTAAAAGTGTTAGAAATGTACCATATAATTTCATGACTTAAAATTAAATAATAAAATTAAATTCTTATAATTTGTAATTCTTAAAATGTGAATTACAAAGATTATTAAATTTAAATTAATTATTTGTCCTAAAAGTGTTAGAAATGTACCATATAATTTCATGACTTAAAATTAAATAATAAAATTAAATTCTTATAATTTGTAATTCTTAAAATGTGAATTACAAAGATTATTAAATTTAAATTCAAATTATAAGGTCGACCACGAAAAGAAAATGCCCAAAACTGTAATATCTCTTTAATACTCCAATTTGATCACTAAATTGAATATAAAACTAATCAATAATAAACTTCTGAAATGTATAGCAAGTTTAATTTTGAATACAACTTAATTTTTGATATTTTTGTTTAAAAGATTGAAACAATTCTTGTCATCCCTTTTGGGAAAATACATGATTTTGATTAACATTTACTCATTTTTATTCAAATAAAATTAATAAAATAATCATTTTCATTTTCAAACAATATTTACAAGACTTATATTTGAATAATATTGAAAATAATCAATGATAACAAATTCAATGATAAAAGATAAGATTGAGATTATAATACATATTAAATAGATATAATAGGTTCCGGACATTTGTCGCATCGATAAGTAATTGAAAGATTTCATTTCATTTGAGTCAACCATTGGATCAAAGAGTTTAAGATCTCCTAAATATTTAAATACATTTCCATACCAATGACCATATAATCCAGATTCAAAACTACGTCCAATGCTATTAAATGGATAAAAATTTTTAAAATTAAAAAACAAGTCATTATAATAAGACTGTATGAAATGAATGGTATACTAACATTTGATTTAAACAATGCATTACATGGCGATTCATTTGAGTGTTATAAACAAGGTAGTGCGGTAATTGTCCACCACCTAATCTCGATAAATACATAAAGCTAATAAACTGTTGATTATACGAGTAAAATGAGAGCATAAACTTGGTATTGATTTCACTACCGGCCCAAACATATTGGTGTGAATTTAATTTGTCATACATTTGATCGAAAAACTCTTGATTATAATCGGGAACTATACAATCAATTCGTGAATTAAAACTTTGGGCCATTTCTGAGGCCTCAGTTTCCGCAAACTTAGCCAAACGGGACGACGAGACGGTCAGTATTGTGACCTCTGACCTCGCAAACAGGTCATCCCATGAGTTCACGTATACGTGTGGTATGGGTGTTATCATGTAATCTAGAAGTAGACTACAAAACGTAGTGGTAATGAACAGACCTACTATTAGCCAGCAACCGATCACTGGTTTTGTAAATGAGTTTTGGTAATCAATTGTTTTTGGTATGGATTGTGTGAATAATGTTAGAAAATATGCTAAATATTCATTGCTTTTGTGGTTAATCTTTGATAGGATTAGTGAAATGAGACTCAAAACAATGAATACAAATATCCAAACGTTTAGTCGAAAGCACGTAAAGTATGAAAAGTGTGTTTGAGTTCCCGTTAATACTTTGGATAGTATGAGGTCATGATCATGGACATCCAATGTCATACTATAGGTGACGTTTATCATACTAGCCATGTAAAAGGCAAACATATCATAGTTGTTTGAATTGAATTCACCCACATATATATCTGGGAGTTTTGAATTAATAGGGGGCACAAAAACATCGACAAAACTATGAGCCACACTATGTAAACATAATCTGTATATATATTTTGGGAATAATTATTGAATTATTATATCTGATTTTTAATTAGGACCATGGTCATACTTACTGAGTGTGATATACTCGAGACAATTCTTTTAATAGCATCATAAGTGGCCCACACATGTACTGGCTCATTGAAATATTTAAGTAAATATTTGGCATTAATTTCAACGGCATAATTGATAGACTATTGCTATTTAGTTGCTGGCTAATTGTGGTCAAGTTATCCAGTAGAAGGCATTCATTTAAATTAATTTTATGCATTTTCCTAGTTTTTTAGGTCACATACAGTATATGAAGAAAATAAATATTTTTAAAATGTTATTTCAAAATAAATACTGTACAAAATAGCTAAAATTAATTGGAAAAAGTTTGTACACTATTTAAAATTTGTATTTATATAGTGTAGTAAAAGTAA
>CAJPVJ010002726.1:0-12415 GCA_905397405.1 Oppiella nova
ATTGCCTACAATTACAGTACTGTACATAAACTTAAGCTCTCTCTCTCTCTCTCTCTCTCTCTCTCTTATGTTTATGAAAATACAATCCGATGCACAATATGTTAATTAAATAATTAAATACCAGTTGGAATCGATTGTTTAAAATAAAAATTTTATTTATTTAACATATAAGAATTGTGATTTATGAGAAAATATTACATATGAATTATAAATAATAGTAATTTAAGAATCTATTATTTATTCAAATAAGAGTCAAATATAAATACATTAATCGTTTTGAACAATCGTTTTGTTATGTTATTTGAATGAGAATTTTTGAAATGATTGCAAAATATGTGGTAATCATGAAGTGAGTAGTGATTGTTTAGGGAAAGGAAGCCCTTCTCTTCATTATAATTAAGTTTGGTTTTCATATAAAGTGATTATAAATAAATAATACAAATTCTTACAGAATATCATAAGCCATTAACTCTTGTCACAAGAGTCTTANATTTTTGAAATGATTGCAAAATATGTGGTAATCATGAAGTGAGTAGTGATTGTTTAGGGAAAGGAAGCCCTTCTCTTCATTATAATTAAGTTTGGTTTTCATATAAAGTGATTATAAATAAATAATACAAATTCGCACAGAATATCATCAGCCATTAACTCTTGTCACAAGAGTCTTATGTTATATTAAAAATCAAAACAATAGTCACTGAATAAGCCATACATTCAAAGTTGACTTTAACTTTGTTTCTGAACGTCGTCTCGCAATGCATTGATTTTGCTGCAGATTTTGAGCGCCGGACCCAATTTCATGCTCATTGTGTTCATCAGATGGTCCTCTTTGATGAGCATAAGCGCCTGTCCGTCAATTTCTTGGGACCTGAAGTCGTCTGCATATTCCGTACATCCCTGAAGATTACGCACGAATTCATAGACATCGTTGACCTGTCATTCAATAAATACAGTTAACGTTAACATTGTCTCCATATCTTAACTCAATATATCTTACACTCCATTGAAGAGGGTTTCGACCGCCGGGAGGAATATAGAGACCGGCCGTAGCACTGGTGGCACTGGAGTTGGAGTCATCGGGTGTCACAACTGCCACATTGGGTATCACATTAACGGATGGTGTGTCTAAAGACGTGTTGAGCGTTGACTTGCGATGATTTCGATCCATCGAGTCATTCAAATCTCCATTTCTGGTCGAGTTCTATAAATATTTCATTTTAAATGTTTAGAAATCAATTCAATTATAGTTTTGAATAAATAGTTTATGAGATAACAAACCAAATCATTGGTGCTGTCATGAGATCTCTTCAACGATTTCTTTTTCCTTTCGTCGACAGTTTGCTTATCATTCGTATCGTTTGCGGACAACTCGACGCCTGATTCATGACTTATCTGTGGGTCTGTGCCTTCGAGATGAGCGGTCACTGAATTATATAACGCGAGGCGAGGACTGGACGAAGAGTTCCTTTCATTATTTGAATTGAATTTCTCAGAACACGATTGACTACAAAATCGTTTAAAATTGCGATTATTTTTTGAATTAGACTTTCGTTTTTGTCCGCAAAATAGACATAAATGGCGGTCAGCCGTCGATTTGCGCGATGACATCGAAGGCAATGAACTGGCGGTCAATGAGTTCTCATTCTTGGTCTTCGCTTTAATGCTTTCTATCGGAATAATTGTGTTATTCTTCTCGTCGGTTAAGCACTTTTGGTCACCACTATAGGAGAGGCCATTGACTGGGAAAGGGTTAGGACTCTCTTGGATGATATAGCCATCGATAACATGCGTCAGGATCTGTGGCTTTATAGCCTTCTGTGGCGGCTGTTTGGAGATGTCCTGACGGTTCAGATCAGACAAAACTTGTGGACAGTTGTGTTGACTTACATTATTGGAGACATTATTTGTCGTCTGAATGGAGTTCTGAACGGATTTGTGATTGTGTTGAGCGTACAAATTGTTCATCACATCCGAGTCGCCTCCAGTCGACGCGTCCTTCTTCTCGACCACAGCCCTCTTCGTCGGAGTCTTCACTTCATTGGCAATTGAGTTGACTTTCGTTTGGCTCGACTCAGAGCTCGTATTAGTACTGGAATTGCTTTTCAGTGGTTTGTTGTTGTGATCACTCGTGTGACGACTCGACGACACCTGACTCTGACTATTAGTTTTGGACGTCTCTGTGGCCACTGACACGCGAGTCGTTTGATTCGAGGCATCGCTTTTGTTTGACTGAAGGGTCGGTTGACTAATGGTTTGAGTGCTGCCAACACCTGTTGACCGCATTGTCGTTGTGTTCGAGTCTTTGCCAATGGGTTTAGTATTTTGCGGCACTGATTGGGGACTGGACTTGGGTTTTGCCGCTATTGGCTTCAGTGGAGTCGAACTCTCGGGATGTTGTTTCTGAGCAACGACTGGAGCGGCAGTCTGTGTGGCAATGCTGGCCTGCCTTATATTTCGCATTTTAGTAGCGCTGGGAGGTGTGGGAGCGGGTGCTATGGCTGGGGGCTGGCTGGTGGTGACCACTGATGTGGTGGGCGTTGTGTTCATGATAGTGGTCGTAGTAATTTGCTGAAGAGTTGGTGTCATTTGTGTGGGCGCCGCCATGTGTGCGGTGTTGACCGGCATGTGAGCGGTCGTGTTGTGCATCATAGGCGGTGCCATTGAGACGGTCTGTATGTGAGGACTGGACATATTGGAAGTGGATATAAACATATGTTCGGTGCCCTGAGTGGGGCCTCTGATGAAAATGGGGGACCCGTTGGGGGCCACCAAATGGGTTGACTGAGGACTCGTAGCCCACGTGAGTCCCGGCGGCAGAGTTTGGAAAGAACCCAATATCTGTGGGTTTGTTAGTAAACCCGAAGGCGTTTGTGTTGTAATCAATTGAGCCGTATTAGGGTTGGCAGAAAATGGACTCTTGAACTGAGGATTAGCCATAAGTGTCGACGATATAGATGTGGCCGTCGCTGGAAGTATTGGCGACTTGGGTTGAATGGCACCGCTATGGGACAGCATCTGTCGAGACAATGGACACCATTTTAATTGATTCACAGCTTACAGTCATTGAAAACATGCATTAAGAGCAACCAAATGGACAGTTAGACAAACCTTATTACTAAAGGGTCGGACAAAACCCATTCCCTAACATACGAACCAAAATCAGTGCAAAACAACAACAAATGAAACAAATGGCAAACATTGAGACCATTGGACACATTCATCAAAAGTAGCAATTGTTTGCGAATTAAATGAAATAGACTTACAAATGGCTTTCCTTTGGGGCCCTCTATAATGGTTTTGTTGGCATTTGCGGGTAGAATCGACTGTTGGATTTGGTGTTGATTTTGTTGGGGCAACAGTTGGCTGATGACTACCGTCTGATTGGCCGACGAATGGGGTATAAACTGTTGGGCCGGCAGAACCTGTTTCAGTATCTGTTGAGTGCCCGGCGGACCCATATTAGGCTTGAGTTGTTGTATCATCTGATGGGTCTGAGGCAGTGGTGAGATGGCCACCCCTTTCGACATAATGGGGGGTTTGGCCGCAATGGAGGTGATGGGCATCGTATGCGTGTTCAGAGATCCCGATCCCGTGAATGGGATCTGAAGGGAGAGGCCCTGATTGGTGGCGCCGAAGGCACTCATGTTCTGAATGGTGAGATTGCCGGGCAGTAGCATCTGTTGGGGATACACCTGTTGGAACTGATAGGTGCCCGCAGGCGCGCCAATGGGCTGCTGAATCACCTGCATCTGAGGTAACGAAGACATGGCAACACTCATCTGATTGGCGGCCGACTGCTGGACCGACGTCTGAAGCAATGGTTGCATTTGGTTGTGGTGTTGGGGCTGTTGTGCCGCCATTTGCACGGTCTGGTTGGCCACCGAAGTGATGGTTGCGCCCAACGACTGAGCCATGAGAGCGTTGGTGGCACTCATGTGCGCCGATTGAGTGGAAGCAACCAATTGGGGCTGAGATGAAGACACCATCTGCTGCTGACTCTGAGTACTGACCGCTTGAATGGATCCCTGAGTGGAGACTGTGACCGAAGAGGGCATCGGCGACGAACTCATCGTTAGATTGGGTGTCGAAGTCATAGAGTTATGGGTTTCTGAAGCATTGGATGAGATAATGGTTGCACTCAACGAGACATTCACTGCAGAGTTGGCCGAAGACTCGGCCGTCGAGTTGTGATCACCGGTAGTGACGAGGGATGAGACCTGTTGTGGAGACTGCTGTGTCTCCATAGATGTGCTAATCAGTGATGTCTTCAGTGGTTGAGTGGCGTTGACATTGATTTGTGTCAAACAATCACTCATTGCTTTCAAAGGGTTTACGGTTTAGTAATAGTTTGCAAACAAATGTCAAACCAATGAATGGATGCAAACACACGACACATAAACACATAAACAAACACTCAATGAGTCGATGAGTTATCAATGAATCCGTGAGACTATCACTGCATTCATCGCACACTTGTGTCAACCCTTCACACCACCAATGCTTCACTCAATGCAGTGTTCAATGCGATTGTCGTGAAGTTAATTGTGATCACTATTCGTGCCATTCATGGCTGCCATTAGTCACACATTGTCTCCAATGTCCGCACATATCATAAGGTGTTATGCATTGAATGGATAGACAAATCACTGACAAAGGGAGTCATCACTACCACCACCACTACATCCACCACAACCTACACCATCAACACCACATCACTCATCGTACTTACCGTACCTTTTCATACGTTACTTCATTCATATGCCAGTCTAAAGGTACTGACTCTTGTGTCCAGTTATCGCCTTTTATAAGACATGCCATCAATTGTGTGAAAGTAGTGATGCGTTGATTGGTTGAGTGGAAATCCAATCTATGTGTGCCTTCACTCCATTGGTTGACAGAGTTTTATGTGTTGTTTGCATTGCAATGCAATCATTAATAGTTATGTTAATTAAAGCTTACATTTAATGAATGAATTGACTTATCGTGTATTGCAAATGATTTGTATATTGTATACAATGTGCACCATATTTCATACAATAATACATGAACTAACAAATGAAAACATATAAGTAATGCAAATATGTGTAAGTATTTGCAGCCAATTGTGGCCAATGGCAGAGCACAGCACTGGACCCCCAGTCGTGAGCCGTATGACAGACACGAGGAGTGATGGCATGACTTTCATAGAGACACACATTCAAAGATGAGCTCAACCTCTAAAGCTAACCTATGGACGCATATGTGGTGACTTTTTCTCAATCATTTGTTTGCCAATTATTTGGACGCAACAGACATATCAGATATAATAGACTATCTACTATATGTAGTCTATGTGCATTTAAGTTGTACATACTATTTATTATACCGTACAGTACAGTATTATACACTCAATATATAGAATCCTTATAAGTGAACAGAATTTGAGTTTCTAGTTTATGAAAGAACTGTACTTATTGTATTTGAATAGAACTACCTAGAACCTATTTTAATATAATTTGAAGAGCTTTAAAACAATTTTATACTACCGGTATATTTACTCTATATACTCCTTTGTAGGTTTCTAAAAAAATGTTGAAAGTTGCATTAATTGAGCTATATTGTACAAAATAAATTAATAGAAGTAAAAATGATATACACTTAATAGAATAGTAATATGAAGTAAGATATTTGTATTGACTATAATAATTGTGTATATGCTATGCTATGTTATTTTCAATTCATGATCACTTGAATGCAAATACTGTACTTGTAACCTTTTTGACCCCGCATTCTTACTTTAGTGCATTACACCAAATATCATACTGTACTGTATTCATGCAATTACCCATTACAGTATTGAGTCACTTTTTACATTCATTGTAACTATAATAATGACAAGTTTTATTTTATACAAATTTTGATTTTGTTTTTAACAGAAATACTTTCAAAATATTATACAAAATATCTTAATATAACTACAGTATGATATTCTTTTTGAATTGAATCATATTTAAAGTAAAGTTGTTTATAAAAGAGTTCTCACAATTTGAAACTAAAAAATAATAATATTATAAGTTTACTAAAATCAGTTAACCCCATGTTTTCAATACAAAGAGCGCAAAGTGTGCAACTCATGCCCGTGTACTGCATATCCATATACAGTAATAAGTTACTATAACAGTATACACCGCTTTGGATATTCAATTATATAACAAATCAATATACTGTACAAATAGTTCAATATACCCGGATTATATGTATGAATAATAATTTATACAGTATTCAATTAAACTATTTACTGTTATCATTCACACGATTCATAATAAGAAAATTTTTTGAAGCTAACTTTTTTCGTTCAAAATTTGTCATTATTACAGTTAAATGAATGTAAAAAAGTGTCACAATACTGTAATGGGTAATTGCATGAATACAGTACAGTATGATATTAAATGTAATGCACTAAAGTAAGAATGCGGGGTCAAAAAGGTTACAAGTATTTGCATTTACAGTTAAGTGATAATGAATTGAAAAAATGATAATAGCGATCTGTTAATGTGATAGCATTCAACACAAATCATTTGTAAATACTGTAGCATAGCATAGCATAGCATAGCATAGCATACACAACTATTATAGTAAATGCTATATCTTACTTCATATTACTATTCTTTTAAGTGTATATCATATTTACTTGTATGCTATGCTATGCTATTATTTTGTACAATATACTGTAGCTCAATTAATGCAACTTTCAACATTTTTTAGGAACCTACAAAGGAGTATATACGGTACAGTATATACAGTACAGTATATAGTAGATACCAGTATACGGGTAATATAAAATTGTTTTTAAAGATTTTCGAATTATATTGAAATAGGTTCTAGGTAGTTCTATTCAAATACAATAAGTACAGTTCTTTCATGAACTAGAAACTCAAATTCTGTTCACTTATAAGGATTCTATATATTGAGTATATTCTGTATATAATACAGTATACTGTATAATAACTTATATAAGTTAGCATGTAAAGCTTAAATCAATTTGCATCACTCATTCAGCGTACAACTTCACTCCAGGTTACAAATTCAATTCAAGGTAAATTTATTTCATTATTTTAAAAATAACAATTTATTAGAAATAATTATTTTAATTGTTTATTATAATAAATTGCTGACAAGATAACACTTACAAATTGTAAAAATAGATTTTATAATTTGTTAGCAACTAATTTTCATAATTTACTGACAAATACTATATAATTATTAAACTTTGATTTGTAAATTTAGGGCACTTGGTATACTAATAAAGTATTACATAATCTAACGACTAGTATATAAGTTAACTAAAGAAATAGATAGAATTGATAACATTTTCCAAAACAAAGTCTCCTTTTTTAAGTTTTTTGTTCAAAAGCTCTAAACACTTATTGACATCATTTTTGGTCGCATTGGAAGGCATTTGTCCGTAGATTTGAATGAAATGTTGGGACAGATTGTCCAGAATGGATTGACTGTGAAGTGAAACAAACTGTTGTCTACAAAAGCGATTCATTGTTTCCACGCAATTGGGATGAGTCCAGAAGCAGTCGTGAACCGAAGCAAACGTAATGCCTTCCCGTTGACACTGAAGGGCTGTTAGCATCATATGAGACGAGTCCAGCGAATGAATGAAATTGGGAGGAAAGGCGTTCTTTTGTTTCAATGAATTTGGTTTCCTTTTCAATGCATATCATTCATCAATTAGAAAATAATTTAAACAAAAAGATTTGAAAACTCACTGAAAAGCGTCCGAACGACTCAAATACTTTAAAGTGGTTTCATTTCTAATTCCCTAAAAAATATTTTAATCATTAGTCTTATTATAACTTAAGAAAAATAATTTTAGTTAAGAATATGAGACATACAAGAAATGTTTCGCCAATTTTCGTTTTGGTCTTATGATAGGGTTGGACAACAGGAAAGTCCAAAGGGGTCACCCATTCAACTGGTTTCTCATAAACTCGCGATATATGTCGGGCGCAGTCTGTGAGCCAATCCTGAATACAACGCGTTTCGGTAAACATCTCTTGAATCGAAAGAAACGTTTTTTGTGTCAAATATATTGCGGCAGAAAATGCTCGCTCTTTAGGGAAGGTTTCGGTCTCTTTCAAGCGCTTAAATATCTGGAGTTTAGCCCCAAATCGAGTCACGCCATAAACATATGTCATAACCGTTTGTTTAACTATCTTTCGGCCCACATATCCGTCCAGAAGTAAAGCGATTTCATGGCCTTCAGTCGCGTCTTTCACTCTTTGCTTCTCGACGAGAGCCGCGACATCGCTGTAGACATCCTGTGGTCTGTCAGACGGATGTAAGTTCACTGATTCGGCTCCGGACTGATCGCGTCCGAGGGCTGCGTAGTGTTGCAGACCATTGCAGGAGCCGTCTTGATGTACGGGGAAGTGACTCCTGTATTGCTTATGATCTGGACTTCGCATAGCGTTTACTATTTCCATACAACAGGCCAGTGTCTGCCAGGGCTCATCACTTCGAGTCCACCACTTGCAGCCCTCCAATGGGTTGTCAGCCGAGTCTATAATAAGTGGCAGTATTTCATTAGCAAACGCCAGTCTCTCCAAAACGGATGACCGCTTCTTAAGTCCCGTCAGATTTATTAAATGGATTTTGAGCCAATCGAGTCCATACTCGCCCAGTGGCTGTCCCTTTGCGAACAGCATTAGGGAACGCGTCAAATCACTGCCCAAATGGTTAAAATGAGGCGGAACTGGATATACGCGGCCTCTAAAGTCAATATTATTTGGAAACCAAAACATTTTATTGCGAAACTAAAAAGTAAAAACTTATTAAATATATTTAAAACTAATATTTATATCAATCAGTACGTGATTAGCAATCGATAGTTTGTAGAGACAATCGCACCATAAACTGTACATTTCGGCCATTTCTCGCTTTTGTTGATTTCTCTGACGGTATGTTTGGATTTTGTCACTTCTGGACATTGATCTGAATAAACATTTTCCAATAGATTAAGTCTTATTTAATTGCATAACTATTAAACTATAGATCATACTGTTCCACTTTAGGCAGCGGTGGGTACTCTGATATGGGTTTAGGAATACTCAAACTGAGGTCTCCTTTATTTCGAAACAAATGGACGGCCACTTCCAACACCTTATAATAACCAACAAATCAATTTATATATACGGGTAATGGTGGGGTAGTTTACATGTCAAACAAACATACTTTGGAATTGAGAATCCAGGGACACATCGAGAGGTAATTCAATGAATCAAAAGTGGGGTATAGTTTCTGTTTGTCGTAATTATTATAAATCCATTTCTGGTAACTGTCGGGCATTCGGACGAAATCGGTTTTAGACAACAAATATCCGCCAAATTTTGGTGAAATCCATGGTGTGGGCGGACAAAGCATTGGCAACATATTGATATCAAACACTAAACTATCTAAACATGTCTTTCGGAACAGTTTCGTCACAATAGGATGCGCTCTGAATTCTTTCTGATACTTAAGATTGCCTATAGATTTATATGTGATGCCAAATGCGGGCACTTTTCGTTTGCAAGTATTGTTTAATCGCATAATATTTGTGTCAATTTTGATTTCTTGAACGATGAGGTCGTAGAGGAACTGTCCGACCCCTACCTGCACGTGAAAGGGCCACACCTTATCACGAGAGTTATCGTTATAGTAATGTTGGTTCTCTGCCATCAATTTGTGCCAAAACTGTCTCGGATTGTATTTTGTGGTCAATTCTGCATTTTTATAGTAATCAATATATTTATTATAGAGTTCCTGGAAGTCCTGAGCGGTTCCATCCCTGATGTGAGTCTTAACCAAATACCGAAGCATTATTTTTTTGCCTAAATTCGCATAAAGTGTGGACATCGGAGGGCTATAGTATTCACTCATATTGGAACAAAGTCTGATCTCTTCGATCATGGCTTCGATGTAATACTTTGTGTCCAAAACAGCTAAATATGGGTATAAAGTCATGCCATTGATCTCATTGGACTGCGTCTGCAACGTCTTGATTTGTCTTAAAAACGCTTCTTTAAGCAAATCTCTCCATTCATTCTCACATTTATTCCACTGATTCTTCAGATATTTCTTCTTTTTATCGCTCGTATCACTCAAATCGTCCGAAACGATTGATTTGATAACAATATTTCCGTTTATTTCTAACCCAAACTGTTGCTCCACTGCAGTCTCTAAACCACTCAAATCCATGTCTTCGCACGGATTATAAGTCTTTTGCTCTAATTTGTCGATTGATTTCATTAAATCACACGAATATTCTGCGGCAAAAGTCACCGCATTTGGCTTCAGTTGTGGAATCGATTTACTCAATAGTTTTAATATAATATTCTTCTCCTCTTTACTAACAAAACACTTATCAAAGACTTTCTCAGCGTTTAAGTCATTTAGAGTCATGTCGTCGAAGGCGGACATCACGTCAAGAGCCGTGGGAGGGATGGCCTGTCGTCCCATTGAGAGGAAATAATAAGCAAATGACTCGATGTTTGGCCTAACATTAGCAACGTCTTGATTTGTCTTAAAAACGCTTCTTTAAGCAAATCTCTCCATTCATTCTCACATTTATTCCACTGATTCTTCAGATATTTCTTCTTTTTATCGCTCGTATCACTCAAATCGTCCGAAACTATTGATTTGATAACAATATTTCCGTTGATTTCTAACCCAAACTGTTGTTCCACTGCAGTCTCTAAACCACTCAAATCCATGTCTTCGCACGGATTATAAGTCTTTTGCTCTAATTTGTCGATTGATTTCATTAAATCACACGAATATTCTGCGGCAAAAGTCACTGCATTTGGCTTCAGTTGTGGAATCGATTTACTCAATAGTTTTAATATAATATTCTTCTCCTCTTTACTCACAAAACACTTATCAAAGACTTTCGCAGCGTTTAAGTCATTTAGAGTCATGTCGTCGAAGGCGGACATCACGTCAAGAGCCGTGGGAGGGATGGCCTGTCGTCCCATTGAGAGGAAATAATAAGCAAATGACTCGATGTTTGGCCTAACATTTGCCGATTTCATCAAATTTAACAACTCTTTGATTCGCGCGGTTTTGCCTCTTTGTGCCCAACCCTTGAGTAACACATTATAGACGCCGACGTTCAGCGCATTCATGTCTTCGTACTTTCGGTTCACTTTCACGGCTTTCATGTGTTTGTTTCGGTAATACAATAGCACTGAATGTGCTTTCGATACCATATCCGCATAAATACACGAATGGATGTAACTCTTCAGAGCAGTTCTTAGGCTCAATGTCTTCGATTTGTTCTCCAGTTCTTTCAACTGTTGTCTCATCTCTTCCTGTCTTTTGCTGCTTTTTGTCTGTTTCTTCACTTTAGCCACACTTTTGTTGTCATCAGTCGAGTTCACTATCACATCATCACTGGTTTCAATCAATTGGTTCGTGTGCTCCACTTCTGGAGCCAAGACATTCAGATCCGATTCACACCACTCGTAACCAACGGCCAACTCGTGTGGTTCGGGCTCTTGGATCAGTTCACTAGCCGTCACCTCATTGTCCATATAATGGGACATCACATCCAATTGATGGTCACTTTTGACACCACTTACAGACACTGTCCTCTCCGGAGGCAACCGTTTATCAAATTTCTCGATATCTTTGAGAAGTCGCGGAAATTGTTTGGGTTTTAGTTGTGAATTGGATTTGCATTTCACGGCTCCCTTTGACTTGATGTCAATTTTGGGTGTCTTTGTGGACATCATTTGTATTGTGTTTGTGGTATTCAATCGATTCAAACAATTATAACAAATGAATAACTTTTTGCTTATATTTGACTGCATTTTCAGTCATCAACTGATGGAGTGATCGCTAATTCAAATGAAATCACATTTACTTGTGTTTACATTTTGGTCTCATTCAGTCACATGTTTTACAACACATTCACAAATCACGTATTCATTTCATACCCTATGAATTTGCTACTGTTGCATTCACTACCAAACTAATCACAATTAGACTACCCTGGGCACTCTCATTCATTCATTGTCTGCTTCATTATGAAGACTAAGCATTCAATTGGTCTCATATCGGGTGGGCGACAGACAATGAGCCGAATGTATGGCACATATGACTGCACTCTAAGAGCCAAACCATTGCAATGCAAACACGAATACAATTCAATTAAAACACTATTTATTAGATTTCATTACAATTACTATATTTAAGTCAACAATCATTTCATTACAACTAAAGCCTAAGAGAGTGTGAGAGACCAGTGGTGGGCAACATATCACACGTCGTATCCGATGAGATGTCTTCGGCCGATGCACTCGCCCACGAAGAACCAGCACAACACCTCCACAGTGACCAGGGTGTTGAGCCACGCCTCCCTCACCGTCAACTGTCTCCACCCACC